>MU400618.1:0-134666 GCA_022578965.1 Xylaria sp. FL1777 | reverse complement strand
TTTTTGCTTAATTTATAAATTATTAAGCTTAAAATATTTATAAAAATTAAAAGTTAAATTTTTAAGCTTTTTATTATTTATTATATTAATTAGCTGTTTTATATATAATATTTAGTTATTTTTTAAATTAGCAAGCTTATTTATTAAATTATTAACTTTATTTTTTAGCTTTTGCTTTTTTAATACTATATTTAGTTTTTATTATATTTTTATTAATATAGCTTTAATTTTATTAAATTATAATTATAAATTAACTATAAATTAATTAATATATTTATAAACATTTTTAATAGTATTACTAATTATTAGTTTAACTAAATTATTGCTTTTAAAGTTAAGCTTTATAGTTTTATTGCTATTTTTAGCTATTTTATTAAGTTAATACTAAAATATATAAAATAAAAATAAAATCAAAAAATAAAATAAAAAATAAATAAAGTATTAATATATTATATAAAGATAGCTTAGTAGCATAGTGGTATATGCTTAGCTACTTTTTTTAAAGTTATAGGTTTAAGTTTTGCTTAGTTTATAGTTACTTTGCTTTAAAGTAAAAGTTAGTTTACTTTTAGCTTAGTTTAAACTATATGCTTGTTGCACTAAAAGCATAAAAATTAGGAGTTAAATAGCTAAGCTAAAAGTTCAAGAACTTTGCTTTTTTACTAGTGCAGCAAAATAAATAACCGACTTAATATATTAAGCACTATAAAAATAAGCAGCTTTAGCTTTTGCTGCTAATGCTATATAAGCATTAGTTCTTTTATGTAATAAACAGCTTGTATTTTTAGCGTAATTAGAACTTAAAGCTTACTATTTAGCGCTAAGTAATTTATAAAAAATATAGTGCTGTTTAGTGCTTAAAACCTATTTATTACCGTGCTATTTATAGCTTATAACCTTAAGGCTAATAAAGAGGCGCTTTTATTTATAACAATTATAACAAAAAACCTCTTTATTAGCGCGTTAATTTGTTTACTTTTATAATGCAAAGCAGAAGTGCTGCTAACTTAGCATACAAAATTTAAAGCAAAGTATTATATAAAAAAAGTAGCAAATTAATAAAATTTATTGCAGAACTATTGCATATTTTGCATATATAAGTAGTTTTTGCCTTAAAGAAGGTTTTTATTTATATAAGTATTATACTAAATAGCTATTAGCATAACTAATAAGCTGTTAGCTTAAATAATATAATATATTATATAAAGATTTATTTAAAATATAATGTTATAAAACTGCTTAAATAGCTATTTATGCCTTTTAAATACTAGCTTAAAACCTTATAATTACTACGTAAAGTTAAGTTTATACTTAAAAAAATAAATATCAAAAGAAAAACATTTCTTAAGTACAGTACTAAAAAACTATGTATAAATACTACCAATTTAGGTAAAGCTAGTCCATGCTCCTTAGGTTCCTGCACAGCAACTGTTGTATAGTGTACACCATGGCCTGTGCTGCCTAGAAGCCACACTTACATGTCTTGTACCTCGAAGTAGAATAGCTGCTAAGCAGCACATAGATAGTGTAAGCGGGTACTAAGATGTAATCAGGCACTAGAGGGAGCTAACCAACGCCACCTTTTGACATATAAATAATGAAGACAAATCCAATTTTCCTTTAATTCATACCTAGTTTGAGATCCTAAACTATATCCTCCGTATATTCTCTTACGTTGCGAGTTTATTGAGGTCAGGAGCTTTGGTGTGTAGATCGTAGCAGTGCTGTACTAGCCGATGCATAATATCTATCTCTACAAGCCTCATCCATCTATGATATTAGTATTTATATATGCTGTAATTCACACCCAGCAGGGTTCTACCAGGTTCAAACTTGGGATGCTTCATTTGGCCAGGCATTCTCATCCAATCATTCAGCCTTTGGCCGAACGCTTGTGTTCACCTTCCCATACAGCCACTTGAGTAACATGGTGCTGCCAGTCATCAGGAAAGCTGAAAATATGAATAGAGTTACTCGCTGCCAAGTGTTGAGTATGTCGAAGATTGGGTAAGGGTACCTAGCACTACTGATGAGCAACCTAAAAATTACTGTGTAGAGAGGTACATGCTGATGCTTACCAGCCGTTTTGTCTATAGCAGTACTCAACCCAGAACCAATATAGAAGAGCCAAGGTCTGGCTCAAAGCCACGGCCGCAAACCCTTCTATAGTCCATGGTGGACTTAACAAGAGCAAGTCTAAAGTAAGAAACAGGCCAGGGGCTGCATGGAAACCAAAGTTGGGTATGAAATCGAGCTCGGAATCGGGCGGAAACACGAGACTTTTGTCAATTGCACAAAGTCCCCAGAAGAGTATGGTGATGAGTACCTCCAATGGCGCGGAGCACACGGCAAGAGAATTTTTCGCTTGAAAGAGGCTTGGAGATAAAGTTAAATCAGCGGTGAGGCCAATGGCAAAGGTGCAGAGAGCGAGGGCGAGGCCGATGATGGTTAGGAATTGGTAGTGACCCCCGAACGCGGATGAAATTGGTGTCTCCCAATTAGCGAGAAATCGGAATGATGCCAAAAATGAGACAATGCCGGCAGTATGTAGCAGCATTGAGATGCGCCGGGACGGTGAGGCGAGCCGTTGAAGGGGATGTCTAGCCATTTGCTCCAATTCTAGAATAGTGAAACGGTTTTCCACGTTGCGATTTCGAATAGCAGTTAACTAGGCATTCTATAAATCCAGTAATCCAAAACAATAAAAGAGAAAAAGAACTTGGTTGATAGAGATTGACATCAGATGGTTACTAGATCTGAAGTTCGAGGGAAGGGTAATGATGTTGATATATTTAATGACGCCATTCCTAGCAGCGCACCTCGGCACCTCCAATCCTCTGGCTCGAAGTGGATCGTCGGCCTCTTCTAGCTCCGCGATTTACTGTATTCGGTAGCTGGCCTTGAATGTAGGTAGCTACCCTAAATTTTCAGCAACCACAAAATAATCCACTAACCTTACAGGTATGTACCTAGGTAGCTTAGCATGAAAAAGGCACATCGAGTTCTATCAACACACTTCTTATTCTCAGCTCAAGCTCTCGCTATAATTGCTACATCCATCCACACGACCCTGACCAAATATTATCCAAAGAAATGGCCGAGACAGGCAGCAAACGTAGCCACAACGACTTCGTGGAAAACAATGGCGGCGACGGTACGCAGGTTTCCTCTTTGGTACAAATCAACACCGAACTGACTGCAACGCAGATGACAGCTCTTCAGACGATGATATGGGCCCCCAGCTGCCCTCCGCCACTGCCCCCAAGAAGAAACGACGTGTACTACCGTACGAAAAACTCTATGTCGACGCACTACCGAAGTCCTCCCGTTACTCGAAATCTCTGATGCACAAGGAGCAGCTGTCCTTCGTTACAGTAACCCGCACCGAGTTCCTCATCACGAGCTCCGTCGATGGTGTCGTCAAGTTCTGGAAAAAGGTTGCCCAGGGTATCGAGTTTGTGAAAGAGTTCAAGGCTCACCAAGGCGAGATACGCTCTGTATCTGTAAGCCAAGATGGAAGAAGCTTTGCGACCGCCGGCGCGGATAGCACCGTCAAGATTTTTGACGTAATTACCTTCGACCTTCTTACTATGCTATCTTTAGACTTTTCGCCAAAGTGCATCTGTTGGGTTCATAGACGCGGCGCGTCACTGCCGCTATTGGCAATCTCGGATAATTCTAAGCCCCTGATACATATTTACGATGGCAGAGGAGAAAACCAGACGCCGCTACATACCATCAATGGGCTTCATAGAGGCGTTGTGTCTCTTATGGCATTCAACGATGCCTATGACTGCGTGGTGTCGGCGGACGAGAATGGAATGCTTGAGTATTGGTCGCCAAGTTCTAATTATGAGAAACCTGGCAATGTCTTCCAGTACAAAAGTTCCACCAACCTATTCGACTTCAAAAAGGCAAAGTCTGTACCCGTGTCACTGACAGTCTCGCCGTCCGGCCATCAATTTGTATCCTTTTCACTTCCAGACCGCAAAATCAGAATATTTGAATTTGCTACGGCTAAGTTATATCGCACCTACGACGAGTCTCTACAGGCCGTCCAAGAGATGCAACAGGGTGGGACCGCGGCACAGAAACTAGACGACGTAGATTTTGGTCGAAGACTTGCTGCGGAACGAGAGATGGAGTCGGGTTCCCTGCGAAATAACGTCAACGTCATCTTTGACGAGTCGGGTCATTTCATCCTGTACGGCTCTATTCTAGGCATTAAAGTTCTGAATACCTTCACGAATCAGGTGGTCAAAGTATACGGGAAAGACGAGCACCTTCGACCTGTCAACCTCGCTATGTATCAAGGCCAGCCCCAGAAAAAGGGAGTGACAACAGTAGCTATGGCGGCCTCCAACAATCCACTTCTGCAAGAGTCGGAAGCAAGAGATCCCATTCTTTTCGCAACATCAGTGGGTAAGGTGCGATTTTACATGTTCACAAATGAGACAGAGATATCTCGCTCGGAAAGAGACGTGCAGAATGAGAAACCGACGCTTTTGAACCCCAAGAAGGCAGCACAGGCGAAGAAGGCAGAGACGGGCACGTCAGCGATCATGCACACAAGCTATGGCGACATACATATCCGGCTCTTCCCAGATGCCGCTCCCAAAGCTGTGGAGAACTTCGTCACACACTCGAAGCGCGGCTACTACAACGGCACGATTTTCCACAGGGTGATTCGAAAGTTCATGATACAAGGCGGCGACCCTCTGGGCGATGGAACGGGAGGAGAGAGCATTTGGGGTAGGGAGTTTGAAGATGAATTCAGCACGCTCAAGCACGACAAGCCATACACGGTCAGCATGGCCAACGCCGGACCGAATACGAACGGCAGTCAGTTTTTCATCACAACGGAGAAGGCGGCCTGGCTGGACACCAAGCATACCATCTTCGGCCGGGCTGTCCAGGGATTGGATGTCATCCACAAGATTGAGAACGCGCGGACGTACAAGGACAAGCCGGAAGAGGACATCAAGATACTCAATATTGACGTTTCCTAAAATTAGTTGTGCCGGAACCTAGCCCCTGCCTAACACGTATGTAAATCAAATTATACCCACCGACAGTCGCATTATTTCGCAATAACAGGCGTAGTCAGTGATGCAAGCCTACAATTATTGGCAGCGCGGCGGCTGGGCGTCGCTTGGGGGGGGGAGGGAGGCGTCCTTGTAACCAGCAAGCTGGTTCGTATCGACGAATAGACGGGCCGCTTTTTTTTCTTTTTAAAAGTGGGAATTGGAGCGTTGTTGGCTGGCGGCCAGCTCCACGTGGGGGGGGGGGAGAGTCGTCCAGTGTCCGGGTCCTGTCCGGGGGTGCTTGGCGCCGATTTGGGCGGAACCTTATCTCCAGGACAGTGGTGGTCTGCCTTCCCTATTCACCTACGTGCTTGATGCGCCCGGCTGTTTGTTCACGACAAGGTGCTGCGAGCAAGAACACGGCATCGTGAGATCGTGAGACCTATGCAGCCGCCGCCGACCGAGATCTGACTCGATCTGACTTGATCTGACCTGCCCCGTACACCTAACCCAGCCCGCCAGCCCAGCCAGCGACGATTGTGCATTTGTGCATTGTGCAGGGACCGGACGCCACCGCCTGCGTTGACTGGCCTGTCGTTGGACGGCAGCACAGGACGTACAGGACGTACCGGACAGGTAGGTAGGTTGTTATTCGCTGTACGCTACAACGCTATAACGCTATACTATACGCTGTACGCCGTGTGCTGTGCGCTGTGCGCTGTGCGCTGTACCTACCTAGGTACGCAGTTATAGCATACTGGCACTCCGTATAGTAGCTACCTGTGCCTGTAGGTGGGCATTCGTCGAGGAGTCAAGTTTAAAACAGCTCCTCACTTTCATGCAGTTCATCCACACCAATCCACGGTTGCTCTTCAACACACGCCCACGTCCACACACACACACCCACTTTGCCGATACGACCCGCAACTGAGCTACACGGGTGCCTTTGTCGGTTGTTAATTCTCGCTCACCATTGACACTCTTATCATCGTGCTGCCTCCCTATCTCCCCCTTCGCCCGTCCGCTTCATCCACGCTCCAGCAACCCCTCGGGTAGTGCTTGTCCACGAGTGTCTACCTCGCCGTCGCCAGAACCACGCAACCGCTCTCATTTTCTCTTGCAGGCTAGGACCGCCTACCTACGCAGGTAACGGGGGCTTTCTTAGCTTGTCGATCATGCTAGACCCTCGACTGTATCGGGAGGAATTTTGCGCTCATCAAGCAATATTCTCTCCTTAGTTGACTCGCGGTCCCGGAGAGTCAGGAAGCCCCAAAAAGGACCGTCACAGCGGCATATAATGCCACGGCCAAAAAAACCTGGCGCACCGGAACCCAAACGACGGAGTCGAAATGGATGTTGGTGAGTCGACCTGCTTGCTGTTTCGCACGGCGATAGCTTCGTGACGACGAACTGACGTTTCGGAGGCCTTGTAAGAACCGCAAAATCAAGTGCGGAGAAGAACACCCAGCTTGTGTGAAGTAAATAACCCCCCTGCTACCCTTTAGCTAGCTTCCTGCAAGCACTGCCCGCCCCCAATGCTTGAGGGATGCGAGAAATCTTGGTACCGTTCCAGAACTAACGCATCGTCCAAACAGCTGCCAACGGACAGGGGAGACGTGTGACTACAGCATACGCTTAAATTGGGAAGGGCGAAGAGGTAAACAAGCTGACTCTAGTCTCGTTGGCTTCGGCCACGATACGCTATCTCCTACGGTCCCAGCCAAGGGGTTCAAGCTTGTCCACCAATACCCGTCGGTGGACGCGCCGAGCGCTCGTAGACTCGAGCCTCTGACGGGCTCTTCCGGCAAAGCAAAATTTGACATTTATAATCCGCGCTCACAGGCGGGTGTCAGCTTTGTCGATGCCACGCCGTCTTTCACACGTGAATCGGAACGATATCCAAGTAAACGGATAAAGTTGAGCGATGTTGAGTATTCCGAGAAGCAGCCCTACTCCTCTCACAGTTCAATCTTAGAGACAAATTCAGCGACGCTAAGGTTGTCGGGGAGTTCGGGTGTCTCGGCTGCCTCTCCGCTCACACCCGCCACGTCTTCAACCTACAGTGATGATAGCCAGCCACAAGTGAACCGCGTTGAGCATCAGGAGGTTGCATCATACTCTACAAGTACAAGAAGACTATCAGTAAACTCTTTGCTGGCTGGACCTGCTAACCTCCGAGCGCTCTACAATGATAGCGCTGGCCATGCCAAGGGCATGCTCGTGCCCATAGACACACAACAGGCCCCAAACGAGCCTACATTCTATGGCATTGACCGGGGGTTTCAAGATTATGACCTGGGGAAAAATGATGACATGAACGCGATTGGTGGATCTTCGCCCTTACTCCAGAGAGAGTCCCTAGATACTCCACTCGAAGAACCAGCGGACTACAACTGGCTCGAATTTGGATTTGGTGTCGACACTAATGATGCTGAAGAAGTTGATGGCGGGTACTACGCGAAGCCAGTGTCAATCTTTATCCCTCAGAACCTAGAGCCTCTTCCCGATCGGCTTATCGAAAATCCCATGAATCTTCTTGTGAGTAACATAAAAAATAAAGAATAAATCTTCAAACACTATAGTTTAGTCAGCTAACGAGCTTTGGTAGTACTTCGTATGTCGCGTTCAATTACCCGACGTTAAATCTAATTCTGACTGTCGCTAGCACCATTTTATAAACAATACAGCTCGAGGTAATTGCCGCTCTCCTCTTTCTTTTCTACAGTAATCTCTAATATCAACAGCCCTTGTGCCGTACGATGATCCTCATGCCAACCCATTTCGTACGATTCTGCCGCAAATGGCTGTCAAGAATGATAGTTTGCTAGCTTTATTGCTCGCCTATTCTGGTAGGTTTATGTATTCTTCAAATTTTAATCAGCCTGCTAAGTAAACACCGGTAGCTTCGCATAGGGCGCGCGTCTTGAATCACCCTGAGCCAAGTCTGAGGATTGCGTTTTGGGTTGATGACATATTTCCAGCTCTTCGCGAGGCCCTTGACGACCCCGACCGTAATTTTTCGAACGCAAATCTTGCTACGGCCATCATGCTTACGTCGCTTGAAATTGTGTCACCGAAAATCTTTGGGTATGACATTCCCTGGCAGAGGCACCTGGGACTCGCACGAGAAGTCATCATGGTTCGGCCCGGTGGCTTGCGTGGAGTCCAGCCAAATTTCCGCCAGGATCCGGTGTGCTCCTTTCTCTTCAGCTGGGCTGCATACCTAGACGTGATTGGGAGCCTCACCGGTGGACCGAAAGACGCCTCATCGTCATGGATTTTTGCTTATGAGTTAGACGATATAAAAGATGGATATGACGAGATTGATTGCATCATGGGATTCACAACAAGATGCTGCTATCTTCTAGCCAGTATTGCGGATCTCGCGCGGAAGTGCGACGCGGAGCGTATCAACGAAGATTCGAATGTGCGCGAGAACTGGGCCCCGAGCGCCCAAGTAGCCGAACGAGCGGCTGGACTCAAGAGAAAAGTGGAGGAGAGCATGAAGCAAGACCCGGTGGCCTGCAAGCACATACACAAGGCAGGTGATGTCGAGAAATGGGACAAGAAGGAGATGGCAGCTACTAACTCAGCATATCATTGGGCAGCACTGGTTCACCTGTATCGGCGAATCTTGGGGCGACCGTCTGAAGACAATGACGTTCAGAAGGCTGTGAGAAACATCATCGCTTCTCTCAACTGCATTCGACCTGGTGGCACGGCTGAATCGTGTCTGCTCTTTCCGATGTTCACGGCTGGGTGCGATACGCGGAGTGAAGACCACAAGGTGTTGATTTTGGATCGTTTCATGTCTGCGGAAAAGCACGGGATGACGCAGGTAAGTTTAATCCTCTGTGTTACGTTTGTTTGCAAGAATTATATCTTCATTCCATCTCTTTCTCGTTTCTAACAGGAGACTCATAGGTCCATAATGCTCGTCGGCTGATGCAACGAGTTTGGGAAACTAAAAAACCATGGGAAACTTTAGTGAGCACGGAGTTCATTGGATAATATAAGTACATTACGGGCGCTACAAGTCTTGTCTAGCTGCGTCTTGGAAGAAAAAAATATCTGCGTTAAGACAATACACGTGTTGGGGTTTAGCGTTACTGATTACTTGGTATGATTTTAGTTGCAATTTTAGTTCGCTTTACAGGATATCCTAAAAAAAAAACATTGTGCGTTTCTTTAAAGCTGAAAGGGTATCGCAGCATGTACTATCATTGCAAATGCCGTAATAACGGCGTCGTCTTACAATACTGCCATCTAAGCATGAGATGTGTGAAGACATCCGAATTATCTGAATCGACGCGGCGAACCAGGCACTCATGCCCGAGCCACCGTCATGCCATAGTAGTATACTATGATGCCTTGACGTATGGATTCCCCTAATCATATCGCATCACCACAACTCATTCATCCCGGAATTAAGACGCAAGCATCAGATACTCGATATTACGTCTCCACCATGCGATACCCTCTTCAAGGTTGCTGGGCTAAGATCCGTGACGCTCTTAATCCCCGCTAAACCCATAGTCCCGTCGAAATCGGCGAGTAGAGACGCGAGGACATGTTTGGCGCCAGCCCGTCCAGCAATACCCAGTCCGTACATCACCGGGCGACCGACTAGCACGGCCTTAGCCCCGAGAGCCAGGGCCTTGACGATGTCGGCACCGGTCCGAATCCCCGAATCGAAGAGGACGGTCGTCTTATCGCCCACCGCTTCGACGATCTCGGGCAGCATGTCCAGAGACCCCACGGCGCCGTCGACCTGTCTGCCGCCGTGGTTGCTCACGACGATCCCGGCCATGCCGTGCTGCACAGCGAGCACCGCGTCTTCCGGGTGCTGGATCCCCTTGAGCACGATGGGCCCGTCCCAGTGCCTCTTGAGCACCTCCAGCCGCTCCCACGGGTAGCTGTCGCCGCAGAAGGCCTCGCCCAGCCAGTGCTGGGCCGCGAGCACGGGGGCGTCCTCGGGCGTCGCGCCGCCGTTCCGCTCGGCGAACTTCCGCCGGAATACCGGGTCCGAGAAGCCCACGTCGTCGCCCTGGCCCTTGATGAAGGGCACGAAGGCCGCGTCGAGATCCGCGGGGCGCCACGCCATGCGCGCCGTGTCCAGCGTCACCACCAGCACCTTGAACCCCGCGGCCTTGACCGTCTGCAGGATCGAGGCTGTGATCTCGTCGTCGTTCGGCCAGTATAGCTGGAACCAGCGCGGATTGTCGCCGCTCGCGGCCACCACTTCTTGCATGGTGCTCGTGGACAACGTGCTCATGACTATGGTGGTCGGAGTCAGTCAGTCGTTGTTATTTTTGTTGTGCGTGATCCACGCGGAACAGTAGGAAATTTTCAGGTCATGAGTATAATCTGAAACGATGCCTCCCCTCCCCTCCCCTCCCTATACTCAGGGACCGCTGAAAATGACAAAGAAAAAAAAATGACTACCTACCGAATGGCACGTTGAGCTCGGCGCACGCTGCGGCTGTGCCGATTTCTTTCTCTTTGTGGTACACCTCCTGGGCCCCGACGGGAGCCATCAGCACAGGCGAATCTTCGCTCGCGTCAGTTTGGAGTATCCCATCCGCATCGGTTTTTCACTCACCGTACTGCTCCCCGAACAAGGAGACTCGGAGGTCCCTGGGCGTGTTCGGCCGCATCATCCGCGGCACGATCTTCCACTGCCGGAAGGCGAGGCGGTTGGCGTCCATCGTGGCGCCCTCGCCGGCGCCGCCCGCGATGTAGTTGTACGCCTCCTCGCGCATCACCTTCTTCGCTTGCTCCCGTAGCTTGTTCGGGTCTGTGGTTAGCAGCGGGACACTGCCCTGCAGCAAGCCCTTTGCGTAGATTTCGGTTAGGTATTCGGAGAAGGGGGGTTTTCTTGTGGCCATTTTGTCATCCATTGTGGTAAAATATAGAACGCCTGAGATTACGATTATGGCCTTTGATGTTGTTTCTGTCTGGGAATATGTCTAGATGCTGGAGATCTATGTTTATGGGAAGACCAAACCAGGCTTTATATAGGACAAAGCACAGTCCAGAAACATATATATGTTACCTACTTCGAAGATATCTTCCGCATATACGTACGAAGACTTAGTTCGCGGCACGAGGCCGCTAATAGGTGGCACGGGATGGAGTTACATCTTGTCACGTAGCATTATTGGAAGACCATGAGGGGCGAGCCATGAGATTCGGCCGTTCCGTTCATAACAGAAAGCGATTCATCATACGAGAAGCCTGTCATCAGCCATGGGAGGATAACCGGCGAACGCATTATACAGGAACGACCCCTGAAAAAGGTGAGTAGATAATAGTTAGTCCGCATTAGACCGTGCATCTGTCTGACCGTCTGTTACAAGGGTATTGCGTCCACTCTTGCCAATCATGTGTCGTAGAAGGAGAGCAGGTTCCTCGGCCGTGGTCTGGAGAAGCCATATCCAGTGTAGTTCTGGTGGGAAACCGAGGTCCCTGAGTAAAGTACCCTGGACGGTAATCTGGAGATGCGGAATTGTCCGTCCTATATCCTCAGAATGGCGGGGGATTATACTACCTACCGTTAACCCCGATACCGAATCGGGTAGTATACCTACCAGGCAGGTAGGCACATAGTACGCATAGTACTTATATGATCGTTTTAATCAAAGTACCGGTAGTTGAACCCTTCACTTACATGTAACTTATCGGTACCCGAGAGAGCCACAAGCATCAAGCTGAAATCGTCCTCGATAGACCATCGATCTTACTCAACGCAAATGTTCAGAATGAATAATATTTTACTTCCTTATCAACACGGAATATCTAATGATTGGCTTGACACAGCCGGAGATATAATCCCTCGTTCTTTCAATGTTGGTACCCCAAACCTCCAACCGTTGACGTAACGGCGGAAATATTCCGGAGTCGTTGACTGTTGGCGCTAAATCCCCAGCTCCAGCTCCAGCTTGACAGTCCCTCACCTTGGCGTGCTCGGCACGCATTCATGCAGTACCTACCTACCTAGGTAGATAGTACCTACGGTACCTAGGTACCTAGGTACAACAGGTCAGACATGTCTAGCACGAAAACCCCACATACCCCGCCAAAGTGGGGACAAAGGTAGCTTCCATCATAAGCGTGTTGTTGTTCTCGTTCTGCAAAAGTTCTGGCGGTGCAAATGATTTATTTGTGAGGACGGCACGGTACGGTACCAGCAGGCAGACGCTCACCTAATCGACTAACCCAGAGCATACACCTCCCCTCAGGAGAAGAGTTCCAAACGATAATTCCCCGGGGGGGTTCCGGGGGAGCTTCACCATGGACATTGACGATATCTTGCGCGAGGTTGATCCCGCCTCTCAGTCCATCCCAGCCGAAACTCGCGATCTCCAGGCCCTGACGCGCGCCTGGGTCGCCGAACGCTCTTCTCCCGAGCTGCTTCAGTATGTTCGTTTATTCTGTACCCGCAAACAGCACCGCCGGGCTCGCCGATGCTAATGGGATCCCTCCTCCTTGCGTACAGCTGGCCCGCCGACGGTCTTTTCGAGCGTATGAATGATCGCATCAAGCAGCAGATCGAGAGGGTCGAGGAGATGACGGGCGACATGGACCCAAAGACAAATTTCGCCCTCATAGTCATACAGACCGAGCTCGAACGATTCAAGTATCTCGTGCGAAGCTACCTGCGTGCGAGGATCGCCAAGGTATTCGAGAATTCTCCTATCGCTACCACCGCCACCGCTAGACACGCGAAATAGCTAACCCATCCCACCGCTAGATTGACAAGCATACTCTGCACTACCTGTCCAGTCCAGATCTGAGAGCACGGCTATCCGAGACAGAGCAGGCCTACGCCACGCGGCACCAGGCGTTGTTACACAATCACTATCTGTCTTCCTTTCTGTCCGCCTTCCCCACCACTCTGCAAAACCTGAACGACACCGCTGGAAACATCAGCATGATTGAAACGCCGGACCTCGACACCGCTGTCTTCATCCGCCTCCTCAAAGACACTCCGATCGAAGATCATGGGACCGAGATGGACGGTGTCTTGCAGGGCAAAAATGGCGACATTGTCATTCTCAGGTGGTCCGATGCGAAGCCAATTGTAGATTCTGGCCACGCCGAAGTCATATGACTTTTTCTCTCCGGATTACGATTCGAGCAACTCGGTGGAACTAATTGCGCCGGCTTCGCTTTCACGAGATAAAGCTTTACGGCTAGAACAGCGATATCAAGGTGTTTTGCAGATCTGCTATGTCATGGTCATCCGGATACATGTATCTGGCTGTACTGGGGTATGACAGAGGCTGATTTGCGGCTATGATAGCTGAAAGTTAGAGTCTAATTTAGTTGTCAAAGGTGGGTGTTTCTAACTTCAGCTCTCTCAGCAAATAACTTTCGACTGAGAAACACGAAACTTAGCTGCACATCCTTTCCATCTAGCTGATGAACTGACAATACCGTTAGTAGGAGCAGCCCAGTTTTATTACGACGCTTCCAATGCATGTCGATTGCTGTTATCATAGTATCCTCGATATACAGGACAGTGTTGGATATGCGGTAGCAGAATATTTGCCAAAGTAATGTAATGCCTACCAATTGCAGTGTATGTAGGCGCGTAATGGAGGTTACGCGGCTACCAACATTCATATCTATGCGAATCCGCTTGGAGTTTACATGTGACACTACTATCTTTCCAATAGCGGTATAGATATCCGAGAGATATTTGCCGTCAGCGCGGTGTCGGAGCTGTGTATGAGGGATGAGAGACACTGCATATGCGTATGATAGTTATATTAAGAAGATCCGCATAAGCCATCGCAGCATGACTTGACAACATGTCAATAACCTTTGTATAAAAGTATGAAGTCTGGTACCAAAGTCATTTTATATGAAGCTTTCGGCACTGTTTCGATTTCTCAGATTTTGAATGATGAGCCGAGTCCCTCGTTGTTCTCGATCTTGCCTGCCTGTACCAAGTAGTATTTGGATCTTTCTCTTTGTTCCTTTCCGTACTATGGAATCGAATGGGCTTTTGGGCGGAAAGGAAGCCATTCTTATCCTGTCGAACTCTGGTTGAGGTAGGTACCTTCGTTTGTGGCCGTGTAGGTATTTTGGCATTTTCGTTATAAGGTGCCAATGCCTGCCTCCTGGGACCAGCGGACTTACCCGGAAGCAGTGGTGCGTTTCTTATCGCGTTCTAGTGATGTCAAACTTGATAGATGGAACCCCACCGACCGAATGGAACCTCAAACTCGACAACTCTCTCCTGTCTGCATCTCTCTAGTGCAACCCAATATTCCCAGGCACACCTAAATGCCCCCTTTACCTTTGGGTGGCACTAAATACCTTGTATAACTGCCCCGGTAGCCCTACCTAAATGTACCAGGTGGGCAGGACCGTTTTACATGTGAGTGAGAGTTGGCAGCCCAACTCGCATGTAGAACAATCTATTGTTATCGTTTTCTGAATTATGAACAGCTCGACTCGCACAGCTCTTGACTTGGCCGCTACTGTCGCATGTGAGACGTATGCTGTCATGGTAGTGATCAAGCCTCACCTGCTCCTCAACTCGGCATGAGTGACCTTCAGAAGGCCTGGGCCAAGAACCGCCTTGGTGCCATGCCTATCGAGACATTCGACGAGCTCGAGGAAGAGGAGGAGGAAATCGGCTCCCTGCCCGAACTGCCGGAGCACTTCGACGATGATTCTTCCTCCGCTTCGTCGGCCTCTTCTACCGGGACCATCATCCCTTCGCCCAGCCAGAACCTCTTCGCCAGGCCTCAGGGGTAAACTATAATATTGCCGTTCCTGCTCACTCACTCGTACACGATGCTGATCCTTCGCTTGCAGCGTGCCGCGGGGACGGACATTCCAGCCCATCCCATGGACTACTTATTTCGAGAGGGAGTTGTTCTTACATGACGAGACGTCGCCTCAAAGTCCCACCACCCACGTCTACCTCACCTCTCCCGTCGGCAAGGGGCCCCTCTTCGTGATGCACCACGGCGGCGGATCCTCGGGCCTCACGTTCGCCGTCGTGGGGGACCAGATCCGCAAGCGGCTCCCCTCGGCGGGCGTCTTCTCCCTC
Organism: Xylaria sp. FL1777; assembly: GCA_022578965.1. NCBI lineage: Eukaryota > Fungi > Ascomycota > Sordariomycetes > Xylariales > Xylariaceae > Xylaria > Xylaria sp. FL1777. Next base: position 119,573 of record MU400618.1, on the reverse strand, counting down.
GACGCCCGCGGCCACGGCTCGACCACCGTGCCCGAGGGCCAGACGCTCGACCTCAGCCTCGAGACGCTCGCCGACGACCTCTTCGCCGCGCTCCGCCTCACGCGGCGCGCCATGGAGTGGGCCGAGCTGCCGCCCGTCATCCTCGTCGGCCACTCCATGGGCGGCGCCGTGGTCACGGAGCTCGCGTGCTCGGGGCGCCTAGGCAGCGCGCTCCTGGGTTACGCCGTGCTCGACGTCGTCGAGGGCTCCGCCATCGACGCCCTGCAGCACATGCACACGTACCTCTCGACGCGGCCGACGCGCTTCCAGAGCCTCGAGTCGGGCATCGAGTGGCACACGCGGTCGCGGACCGTGCGCAACTCCATCTCCGCGCGCACGAGCGTTCCCTCGCTGCTGGTCCTCGACGACGACGACAGCGGCATGGAATCACGACCCGGACCCGGCGGCGGCGACGAGTCGTCGAGTCGTCCCTGGAAGTGGAGGACCGACCTCGCCGCCACCCAGCCCTACTGGGAGAACTGGTTCGCGGGGCTCAGCGGGAAATTCCTCGCCGCCAAGGGCGGGAAGCTGTTGCTCCTTGCCGGCACCGACAGGTTAGACACGGAGTTGACCATCGGCCAGATGCAAGGTAATGTCTTGTCTTTCTTCTATATCGCCACCACATCTCTCTCTCTCTCTCTCTCTCAGCTTGTACTTCTCTAACAGGCCCATGCATGCATCCTTAACGTGCACTTAACTAATTCTACCCTCGTTTTTTTCTTCTCTCTAGGGAAATATAATCTCCAGGTCTTCCCCGAGGCAGGCCACTTCATACACGAGGATCTCCCGGAAAAGATCGCCATCTCGCTCGTCGACTTCCACCGGAGAAATGACAGGACCGCCCTGGTCCTTCCGCCCAAGGTGTCCGATCTTCTTAAGCAGGGGAAGAAGGTGTGAAAGGAAAGCATTCAGATAGATAGGCTTTTTTGCGGGATTAAGACAGATGAAACAAGCATTCGTGTAACTCTCGCATGAAGCGTGCAAATTTTTTTGCTTTTTTTTGTTTTCTTGGTCATTGCATCTGATTGTTATATATACAAGCAACGCCCCCCCCTCCCAAACCCACAGCTCTTCCAGGACCACATGGGTTAGACTATTAGTACATCTAAATCCCGTATATATATACGCATGCCCAATATGTTGCCTTTACCCCGGACCTCTAAACCGCCTTCGTGGATATCTGTGTCGCTGAACGCCTTCAAATGCTAAAAAACCTCCTTTATTTCCCCCCTTCCAATGTATCACGTAGTACGGGTGTTTTAGAGTCTAGGCAGGTATTGCTGCCACTTCACTTGTCGGTGCCTCGGAGGGGATCTGGACGCCTCGTTTTGACAGATTCTTCTTGGCCGAGGCGCACACGGCGCGCGACTTGGCAGTCTGTCCGCCAGCCGCCAGCGCAGTAGTGTTAGCGTTCTTATTCTTCTTCTTCTTGCCTGTGTTGTCCGGGTCGATGTCGAGGCTGAGATCTACTTCGCGCGCGCACTCCACCAGGTCCTCGTACCCGAACATCTCGCAGATCTTAGTATAGCTCCTGCATTGGCTGATCTCGCGGTATACGGGGGCCTTGCCCGGGACCATCTGCGAGAGCATGAACTTGGTGTTCCCGAACTTGTTCTCTACCTCCAGCGCATAGCGGATGTATTCCTTCACGACGTCGTTCCACGGGAGCAGCCCGCCGTCCGACTCGGTGCGGAAGCAGCTCGAGTTCTTCTCGGCCTGCGTGGCGATCATGGCGCCGTCGGCGCCGAACTCGCCCATCAGTTTCTGCGCGCCGTCCCTGTCCTCCACGTCGCCGTTCATCACGCACGCGACGCCCGCCTCGCGGCACACGTCGGCGATCATGCGCAGCTGGCCGCGTATGGCGCGCTCGCGCGGCCGCATGGGCGTCGTGCGGCAGTGTACAGTCAGGCCCGTGATGCCGGTGGCCACGAGCCGGCGGACGAGGGCCTCGGTGAGCTCGGCCGTCTCGAGGATCCGGATCTTAACGCTGACGCCGATCTCGAACTCGGGGATGATGGCCGCCACGAGGGCCTCGAGGATCGCGCACAGCTTGTCCGGCGTCCGCAGCAGCTCCGCGCCCATGCCGTCGTGCGTGCTGAAGGGCTTCGGGCACCCCGCGTTGACGTCGATGCCCGCGACGTCGGCGGCCACGAGCCGCGCCGCCTGCACCGCGAGGTCCGGGTTCGACGTTCCGACCTGGAAGATCAGCCTGCCGCCCTCCTTTTCTGGGTGCATGCGGTAGATGATGCTGTCCTTGACCTCGGCGCCCGGAGGCACCTTGCCGCCTCCGCCTTGCGAGGGCTTCCGCGTCCACTCGATCGTCTTGGTCCTGGGGTTGTACCGTCGCGTGGTTCCGATCATGGCGCGATCCACTGTCTCAGGGCCTACAGCAAACAAACAACAACAGTGTTAGCTAGCTAGAGCGTAGAGATAGATAGGTAGGTAGGAAATAGTAATACCCCAGACTAGATCGGCGCCGTAGTGGAGGGCCAGCAGCCGCGAGGGCAGCTCGCCGGAGCGCACCATGGGCGCCAGCACGACCTTACCGCGGTAGTCGACCCCCCTGCGGGGAGTGGGCACCTTCGTCATCGTCGTCATCGTCGTCATCTTCGGCTCGGATAATGTCGTGATGGCTCTTATTGCTCTCGCAAACGAAGGCATCGATAATGTTACGGCCCGATCATTTGGGAGAAGAGAACCCCGCCCTTTGGGTGAGAGTATGTTGGAGTTGCGTTTTCTCGATATGCTATTCTCTATGTGTATGTAGGTTTAAAGATAAGTTTTTTTTTCTTTCAACCAAATTAGGCTTGGCGACTTTCGCCGCTTTTCGGCTCAAGCTACACGTAGATCCCCCATTGTTACACTAAGTAAGTCACTAAGTACTACGGTACTATTACCTAGTCAAGCAAATAGTAGGTATACCTAGGTACTTAGGCACACAACTCACAGTTGAACCCAGTCTAATCCTGTTTATAGTACCGGTACTGCTTTCGCCATCTTAGTTTCCGTCTTCTCTGCTGTCTTAAACGCCATCTCCTACATGTAGTATAGATACTGTAGATAATTTCTTTTTTGTTTTGTTAGATTCTATATATAAATGCCTGCTTCCTTTTCTTGATTGTGGGCTTACGCAGTATACTTAGTAAGTACCAGGTAGCTAGGCCCTGAAACGACGCCCTAGTCTATCTAGCCCCACTTATCATTCCCCTACCGCCATCGTTGCGTAGCATCGCGATTCATCGTGCTGATGCTCCACCTCTCGGCAGCGGGGGAATAATGTGCTGACAATCGACCAAATGTTCCCGAAGACGTGGACGAGAAAGGTATACACATACCTACTGGCGGATGGATTTACCGGACGTGGGTCGCTTAGGTGAGAATACACACACGTATACGCAGCACGTCCTGGCATTGTCTCCTCACTTACACGTCCCTTCTCTCCGGCTTGGACGATGATTACGTTGCGGCTGGATTGTCTGGGCAGAGCATCACCTTCTGTCGTGCGTTTTCCTTCTTCTATCTCACATCTTACCCTGATGTCTTACGTGTCAGCTCACTGGAGTGTTTTGCAATTAATATGACAAAGACGTTCTCGTCTTGGCTCTCCATGTCAATGCCGCTGAGCAGTTGCTTACCGGTACTCCTTTTTGTACTCCTTTTTTTGACCTGGGAACGGACGTAAAATCGTCCGACTCTCCTCAGTGGTCAGTACTTACTTACTGGAGCCCTCCTAGTTACCTAGATAGGTATTGATTGGCCTTACTTAAATGTGAGTGCTACCTAACTCTTATAACCACATGCCACGCGTTCTAGAATAATTTGCCCCTACGTAGTACAGTATGTCGGTAGAGATGGTCTTCTTCCACTATGTAGCCTAATACTTCTCAGAACACATACACAGGAGATACTTAGTTAGGCGTGCATCCCTTGTGACAGCTTTTGCCGAGGGAGAATACACACTCGCTTTTGATAGCACCTAGGAGAGAAACCCATTTTTAGACACGCTGCTGCCTGACTCAGTCTGTTCCGACGTTGTGTAGCCAGAACGTTCTAGTCGAAGCTTTTTAAAGTCGTACACTGTTATGTTGTAAAAGATGAAGAAATGTAATAATAATGTCTAGAGAAAAGTAGGGCTTTTACATATACCTAACTCAAAATTGCTGTTGTAGCTAATTATATCAAGCCTAGGAGTGAAGGCCAGCCAAGCTACCTATACTGCATGTGTGCATGGTATAAAATTTAAGCATATTACTAATTATAGTGACTTGAATAGGCACAGGTATAACCATAAATCTTGTGTTTACCTATATGAGCGGGTTATCCGACCTTTAATGAAACAGGAATAACTACAATCAAGTTGTTTTGTGAGATACTTGCCTCTTCCTTTTGCGTAGGCATCCCTTTTCCTACCAGGTAGGTACCCAGGTAGCGTCCTATGGTGTCTCTCAGCTCCTTACTACATACATAAGTACCTGCAGAGGTACCTACCTTGGCTTCGCACATTCATCACGTATGGGTGGCTTAGACATCAGGAAGAAATAACTGTCGTCAGCTGGACTATGCCTAAATTGTGATATTAGACCTAGGACAATTGCCTACGTAGTTGGTGAGTAGGTACTGCCTCAATTTAACGGAGTACGTTTTGGTGCTAACATAGGATTTTGGTACTTCGAGCTATATTTATGAACTCCTATTACACCGCATGTATGTACAAGGAGGTATGGTTTAACAAGGCGGAACCTCCGCACCTGAGTGAGCAGTGATCAGTTAGTGATTATTTACGTGGTAATGAATAGTATTTACTTTATGTCAAATATCTATTGTAGTTGAATCATCTTTCCAAGGCGCAGCAAGACGAAGGATGGTTGTCATATTAGTATGCTTTGTGACCATCGAGTTGAATAGGTAACTTTTAAAATAAGCATTCGGCAGCCTGGGATAATAGGGTGGTGCGTCCGCCGCGCTTGGCACCTGAAGGGTGTCGGTACCTAATTGGCTGTTGGAGAACTCAGCAAAGCAGTAAGATGTTACGCCTTATACTACCTCTATACCCATCATACCTACCGCGGTACTTATGCGTACAGCGGTACCTACATGACGCTAGTCCTCCTAGGTACGAATACGCATATGGAGTGGAGGACGACGTCACTGCGCCTTTCTATGTGTAAGTACTCATTTGTCCATCTTTTTTTCCGTCATGTATCTAGAGTACAGTAGAAGATGTAGGTACTTACCTACACATGTACCCATGTGTATACAGGTTTCTGTGCATGTACACCAAGGACCTATAAAACCCCCGAGAACCCTTGCTTTTGTGTCTGATCGCGACTGCTCAGCAGGTAGACTACCTACCTATACGAGAGTGCCGGTACTTAATATCTGAGCTTATTGTTTCACTACCTCTACCTCTTAGTATACATACAAATAACTGCCCGCTCGCTTACCGCGTGTACCGCAATTCATCTTCTGTCGTCATCTGGGCAGTCTGCCACATCTATTCACCTACACCTGAGGCAAAACACTAGTATTTGTATTGAAGGAGGTACGTCGAATACACGAACCCAGGTGATTCACGTACTACTACTGCTACAACGACGGGGTACTATATATACAATATACTCGACTTACATGTACACGACCTATTATTCACGGGGAGCGAACCCCCCACACGAAGCAAACTCAGCTCTCGTCCCCACCAAGGGAGCGTTGGCGTCGTCCACTGTGCTACACTATATATCCTAAGCCGCAAACCACAGCGTCGGAGACCGCGCGGCCAGAAAATACCAGGGCCAACGAAGGAAACTCAGGCACCGTATGTCCCGGGCGTCGCTGAACCAACGACGACTCTGGACGGGGACCCCCCATGTTACCGGGTCTCCATCTGACAATTTGATTCTCTCTCTGTGTTACCAAATACCTGCTATAGTGTGAGGACTGTGTCGTTGTCTCAGACTAAAAGGCAGCTTGTGTCAAAATGTCAACCTCCAGTAAGTTTCACATTCCTGGCGACCACTTCTTCCCTTCTTCCCTCACTCCTCCCATGCTGGCCGTCGTCGACACCTGATCTGTTTCTACTTCATACGTACAATCAGCTCGTGACATGGGGATTTGGTCCGATCCTCACCCGCCCCAGCCCAGCCTGTCGCTCCCGCACTCGCCGGAGCCAAAAGGCAAGCAACTACAGAAAGTAGCAGTTGTCATGCCGAGGACCAGGACAAAATCAAGACTGCAACGCTTCTCGTCCATTTTGCTCCCGTCACTAATCGCGAATTCATTTTCAGAGCAACCCGTGCCTCATCGGAAGCCGCTTCCCGATGATCACACCGGTCCAAACCGCGTGAACAGCCTGCCACCGCTGCCACCACCGTCTGGGCTCGGTTTCTTGCCCAGTCTGGCGGACGTACCACAGGAAAATAGTACGCATCCGACTGATCATAATGCTGGTCCTGGGACTCGCAATACCGGACGGTTACAAAAGTCCGTGCCCCCACAATACGCACCGCCTCCTCCTCCTCCTCGCCAAGTTGTTACGCCCCCCCCTGGCCCAAATTCTGACTTTCATTTCACCGAGACCAAGCCATCGCCGCGCTTACAGAAGCAGCGGAAAAACAGAAGCAGCTCTGTTAACGCAAGCCCCCAATTTCATGCCCAGTCCCCGCCCGGTCTGATGTCCCAGCAAGGTTCACCGCCTCCTGACGACAGAGTCCGAAGCTCATCTGCCCACCCCACCACCGCTCGGTCGCTAGTGGACCCTGAGAATCGCGTCTTGCCGCCGCCGGTGGCCGCGACTGCGGTAGCACGTCCGGGCTCAAGTAACGGCAGCCAAAGTCCCACCCGAGACAGCGAACGGCGTGGGCGGCCGAGAAGGAGTTGGCTCCCGGGAGGGAGGTCGAGGTCCCGGTCGGTTGACACTCGACAACAGGACATGGCAGCTGCTTGGATTCTCGGCCAAAATTCTGACTATAATACGGCCTTCCTCGCTAATAGTGAAAAGGTTCCAGAGCTCTGGAACGAGAGTGGTGATGTGCTAATCTATCTGGATCCAAAAGGAAGCAATGGGTCACCTTCCTTCAAGGTTCATTCCTTCGTCACCGACTTTTCCCTGGTGTTTGCGGATTTGATTGATGCTGAGTCGGCCTCGAGCCCGGGGGAGCGAGCCCGGAGCTTCATTGGTCGAGACAGTCTCTCCGTATCTGATGCAACCCGAAGGGTTCAATCACCTCCACTTTCCCCCCCTATCTCCGACTCTCAGGTCAGCTCCGAAATGCGACTCTACCTTCCAGTTTCTATGTCGACTCCGGGGCACAGGTCCGAAACTGATATGGAGCGGTTGATCTCTATTCGAAATATGTTTGCCTTCTTGACAGGTCAGCCATTAGTGGCTACAAAATCTCAGCCTACCCTATTTGCTGTCTTTATCAATATATCTGGTTTGCTAAAGGAATTCGAGTTTACTAATATGGACGGGTCTACCTTTGGAGACGCTGTAGAGATGAGCTTCAGTTTCTTTATAGAGCAGATGGCGCTCGCCGACGTAAGACAAAGCAGAGAAAAGACTCTCGAATCCCTCATCTTAGGCGAACGAATGCGCTCAATGGAGCTCTATAATGAGGCTTTCGCCCATGCTGTAGGCAAGTACGCGGCCATGCGCGATCTCAACTCTCCCTTGTGGGACCAGGTATCTCCCAGTACCCGCCAACGACTCGAGCGCGCACATTTTGATCTCGTGGGGCGACAGCATGGCATCAATAATCGACTCGAAGCCTTTGATTTCCCTGCCTTGTTTTCTGGTACAGCGAATTCCACATCATCGGCTGAATTTAAAGACATCAAATTTCAAGCTTGGAGGAAATCGTTTGGGCGCATGAGACAATTTGTTCTTAACTATTATAAGTCGAGTTTTGGAAGCTGGCCGCCCAAGGCTCGCAGCAAGAAGAACCCATTTACAGAAAGTGGGCTAAATCGTCAAGTACTCAAGATTCTATATTCCGACTTCTGCGCGCTCTATGACCTCCTTGTCGACCGAGAGTCTCTAACCACGCGAATGATCGATCAAAGTGCAGACGACATTAGCAGCGATAATCGGGATCCGCGATGTTCGGCCATGCGAAAAATGTTGAGCGAATTTGACCAATCGTCGCCACCTGTACTTCCGCCAATTCCATTTGATCTTCCTAAGCTGCCTGACATGACCAGCGTGCAAGAGAATTTCTACGATCTGGCACACAAAGAACAAATGAAGCTAGTGAAGAAAGGCTTACAAGAGTACCAAACGATCCTCATTTTAAACAAGGCCTATGATTTCGATACAGCCACGCTACGCATACCCTTCCTAGAACAATTCAAGGAATTCGAACTCAAAGATGCTAAAGGAAAGACGGCTTCCGAGATGGCTGATCATCGGCTCGGCTATTGGTTGTTCCTTTACGTCGTCATTCAATCTCTACCAATGCTTGTGGTCGATGCACCAGGGCTAAAATATACCGAGGGCGTTGAATATTTCCTCTGCCAGCCGCCTAAAGGTTCGCCACCGTGGATAGAGGATGCACCAGCGGTGCGTAAGAGGTGGTACGAGGTAGCAGGTGGAGGTGGGTTGGTCGAACTCTCGGAGGATGCCGTTGAATTTGGAATTGAAGGAATCTACCATCGGAGCCATTGCTGGCTCTCTGGAAAACGATGGGAGATGGGCGACTATACAGCCCCTTCCCTACCCCCCAACGATACTCTCTCGCCCTTGGAAGCACCACAGGCTGTGTTTGAAGATATGGACCCGGCAATTACGGCCAGCCCGTCTCTTGTGCCTCGAAGCGAATCCCCGCAGAGTGGTCCGCCTGGGCTCGCCCTTCGCAGCAGGGGAGCCTCACCTGCAGGGCGCCACTCAGCCTATCGCAGCAGCATCGCTATTGGGCTAGAGCCTGTAGCTCTACCCCTTAATGAGCAATCGATACCGGGTTCTCGCGTTTCAAGTGCTTGGGGTTCACTAGGTGGTTCTCGACCCACAAGCCTTCTGATGGATCGGAGCAGATCCTCGGGAAACCTTCGTGGTCTTGCTGGATCTCAAGGTCGTGGTACAGACTCTCGAAGCAGCTCTCGACAGGAGTCTGCCGGTGGGAGCACGTTTGACGACATCCTGAAAGATATAGGCGAGACAAAACAGTCAAAGAAAAAGAAGGGGCTATTCTAGCCACCGTTAATGAGTATGCACGGGCGAAATTGGGAAGCAACGGCGCGTTTGGATGTATTTTTTAGCATTGGCATATACGGGGTGGACAAAGAAATAAAAATTTGCGGAGAGAGTGGCGGACGCCACCAATAATTTACGGCTGGCTGCTGGCATTTTTCAAACATTAGACATTAGCATCAGGGGCATGTGTGTACCTATGTGTTTTGACATCAGGTTCTTCTTCGGCCAATAATATAGATACATAGGGAGGCTTCAAAAGGGATGAAGAGCAAGTACCATGATATATGTGTGTGGGACAGGATAGATACTGTTTACGACTAATGAATGTATAATATAGGTTGCGTTTATTATATCTATGTCCAATTATCTGTTGAGCAAAACGTGTCCCCACCAAAATCGCCAGAGGGTATGCAATAATGTGTTTGTAGGGCAATATCTAGGTAACCATGTAGGGAACAGGTTTCGGTGTAAAATGGCCATCTGGTCTGTCTACAATGAATTAAGTTTGTATCAAATTCTTTAATTATACTCACCCCCAAATAATAAGGAGCGCTAAAAGGGAAAAAAAAGGTATCAATATTACCGAAGTTAAACTACCACGTCAAAAGCTTCGAAAAAGTACCTAGGGATGGTTTTTAACTTTCGCCTTGTTTACTAGGGTGACAGTTTCTTGGGTTCGGTGTGGACATTTTTAGGTACCCTTACCTACTGACTGCGTATACCTATGCAGCACGTACATATGCACCTACATAGATAAGTAGATAGGTTAAAATAATCCGATGTCTCAAATCAACCTACTAGTAATAAACAAACAAGACCAAACTTTACGTATACACGTGGTATTTAAACAACGCAGCTGTAATGCAATTAGTATTCCTAAGAGTTTTAGGCAAAGTTAGACAACTACTGTATGTAAAATAGGTAGTTAGTCATAATAATGTTTTTAAGGACACTGTAAATAGGAAGTATGGTTAAGCTTTACACCTGCGGTAGTGAGTGGCCCACCTTTTTAAGTGGTGCATTTCTAGGCACATTGTGGGCACACTGCCTGAAGAGGCACCGTACCGAAGCCTCAAAAACGGCAAAAACGACTGTAGACGACCTGGGGAGTGCTGTGGTTCAATCGCAGCTTCACTGATACTAACAACCTTACCAATGCCTGCCCACATGACTTTTCCTTCTGATCTCCCTCCCACAACCCTGTTGTCATTTGGGATATATCGCCACTATATTGTTTCAGGACACGGCCATTCTTCTTCCTCCTTCTCTTCTTCTTCCTTGCGTCTTTACCTCCTTACATATAACTTACCTGTCTCGTCATTTCAGCTGTGCAACCACAGCAACCACAGCAACCACCCCCACTTCCCTTGATCTGCGCTCCACCGAGTCCTCCATGTACATATAGTATAGTCTTGCCGGTCGAATGTTCATAGCTCTGGTCTGTCCTAGGCTTGTGCATGAGGAAGCTTCCGAGCACCCAAGTTGGGGCCCTTTTATAACTCTCGGGCGAGGTCTGCCGACTGTATGGATGTGTCTTTCTAGCAGTCGGTAACACCAGCCCCAAGGCACTCTTTTCCAATGGACGCCGAGCCCGACTCGCAGGCCACACAACAAGGTAGGCTTCTACTCTTCATACTCTGCCAGAGTTTACCATGGCTGCCCTTCCTCTCCTGACACTCGAAAATGAGAACCAACAAGAAAATGCCATGTATAGCTGACCGTCGTTCTTTATAGCCACCCAGAATGCTTTCGACCCTCGAAGAATCGGTCAACAGAATTCAGGCTTCTCCGACCAAGACATTTCCGATATTATCTGCCTGCTACATCCTATCTCCGAAGCTGCCAGTCGTGAAGTCCAGAGGATCGCCTCCTCGCCTCAGTACGCCTGCCATACCACTGGGAGGTACACCGCCGATGCCATCCAGTCAGACTTACATCACGAAGATGATGCGCATGAGTTCGGTCGCGCCCGCGGCATAGGGGAGCATGCCCTTGTGCTACGATTGTCTTCCGCTCTTAAGGATCCTCGTCAAGGCTTCACTTTTGGCCGAAACCGGGCTCGCTGTGACATATGCTTCGCCTTTGACCCCAACAGGAGGCTAAGTAATATACATTGTCGTATCTACGTGAATAGTCATGGGAGTGTACTTCTCGAGGACCATTCCACGAACGGGACTGTCGTCGATACAAAGCTTCTCCGAAAGAGACCCGATCCAAACTCAGCTGATCCCCCTTCCACACGGCGCACGCTCGAAAGCGGTTCAGTCATAAAAATTGTTATGCATGAAAATAAATTTGATCTTTCTTTTTTAGTTCGGATACCCCGCCGTGATGGAGAGATCGAAGAAGATGCCTACATGAGGAATGTGGAGCCGTATTTGATCAGACTCAACGGTGGTGAGGGTGATGACGATAACGACGTGAATAAAACCATTGGCCCCGGACCAAGCGGTCATGTAAGATACTCCAGGCTGCATATGTAACATACATTGGGACTAAATGTTTTCAAGGTGAATTTATTCGGTCCCATGCAGAAAATTCCGCCCGGTAATCAAGCTGAGAACGCCCTGGGTTTTGCTCGGACCTCGAATCGTCTTCCTCGTGAGTGGCGTGGCGGCGATAAGTACGCTCGAGTTGGTGTCATCGGGAAAGGAGCATTTGCGACGGTTCATAAAGTTACTTCTAGAGTAGACGGCTCCCCTTACGCAGCAAAGGAGCTCGACAAGCGGAAATTCATGAAAAACGGTGTTCTAGACCAGAAGGTTGAAAATGAGATGAAAATTATGCAAAAAATAAATCATGTAAGCAAGCTTCCATCCTATCGCCTTATATTGTCCTAACGTGTCCAGGTCAATATCGTTCGGTATATTGAACATTTTGAATGGGATGCGCATCAATTTATTATTATCATGGAATACATTCCTGGTGGCGACTTGGGAAAACTCGTTCAGGAAGTACGCTCTATCCCAGAGCTGTATGTTGGGGTCATTGCTAGACAATTGGTCGATGCACTTGGATACCTGCATGACAATAAGATTACCCACCGTGATGTCAAGCCAGACAATATCCTCGTTCAATCGACCAATCCCCTTGTCGTCAAGTTGACGGATTTTGGACTATCGAAAATGATAGATACTGAGCAGACATTCCTCAAGACATTTTGTGGCACGCTGCTGTACTGCGCCCCCGAGGTATACACGGAGTACTCGTCATATGACGACTATGGCAACCGGACTAATAGAAAGCACCGTCGGCCTGTCAACGGAGAAAGATATGGCCATGCGGTAGACATCTGGTCTCTCGGCGGAGTACTCTTCTATACGCTAACCGGCAGTCCACCCTTCCCCGTTAAAAATGGAGTCACATACACCGAATTGCTGGACCATATCATGAAGACGCCTCTGAATAGGGCGCCCTTAAACCAGGCGATGGTTTCAAATAATGGCATTCATTTTCTGTCCCGTATGATTCATGTGCGGCCGGAGACTAGAGCCACCATAGCCGAGCTCGCTTCTCATCCTTGGCTGAACCACACCATCGATCCTCCCGATAAGGAGTTCGACGAGGAGTTGGGCCGGTCAGCTTCGCAATTGAGTCTTGATGACAAAGATCCGTCCCAAATCATGAGCTCAAGTGAAAGCTCTCTTGGCGAGCCCGAGCCTGACTTCTCTATGGATTTTGAACAGGAAAACGAGAACCACACCATTGGACAGGCTCATGTTCCAAAGCTATTTGGGGAGGTGTCGGCCATTGGCAGCTCGGGCGTAATTCCTGATGAGCGTTTAAATCTTGACGTATCCGATATGGACTTTGGCGACTCCGAGGTCCGCGATAGCCCTGAAGGGACGAGCTACGGCGAGACTGAATATCCCGGATCTGAAGTCCGCGATAGTTTCGAAGACTCCGAAAACTTTTCGACTCCACGGGGGAATGTCCACCCGAATCAGAATAGTGTGTCGGCCGCGGACAACCTTTCACAGCAGGACAACTCCCGTAGTGCCCTATTTGGCACGGGTTCTCAAAGCTTGGGTGGTGCATCTTCTATCCTCAAGAACCTAAATGTGAAGTCCGTAGCCAGCGGTGATCCAGGGTTGACATCTTCATCGATCAGCAGTCTCACCACGAGCAAGAGAAAACCAAATTACGATACGAGTGACGAATACGATGTGTCAAGCGCAAATATCAGACAGTCCTTAAAAAGACTAAAATCGGAAGCAAGTGTAGACGATTTGAAGGATGAGGATATTTTATTTGCCAGCATGCCGGTAGTACGTAACGGTGACACAGGTCGTCAAATTGATTTGCCCGTGCCCAAAGAGACGTATTGGGACCTTCATGACGAAAGTACTTGGCACCTAAACTACCCAGAAATGACGCAGCTTCAGTATGACGCCTTCGCCGTCGCTGCTCAGAACAGGGACGAAGAGTTCGAGCAAAATAAAACCGCGCTTTGGGAGCTAGCTATGAAATACTTTCCTCCAACTTATGATTATAAAAAAGAATCTGCTGGGGCACGTCCGTCCCGACCAGAATCAACTGGGAAGCCGGGTGGCTGGGATTTACCCCAAACCGCTTTAGTAGACACTCTCGACAGTCAGCTCGACTCGCAGCTATATGCTTCGGCACTCGAAGAACATATTTTGGACACATCGTCATCTTTATCAACGATCCATCAGCCCAAGACTGAAGTTGGGCTTTTCAAGTCTACTTCGACTTCTTTAGTGTCAAATATTTCAATTCCTCTTCGAGATCCGATCTTATCGTGGGGTCGAGACATGAGCAATACAGTCGTTTATGAACTAGGTACAGAATCCAGAGTGCCTAAGAATGCTTTCAGAGTTATATTATGGAGGGAAGGTTACAAGGCTTCCAGTGGTGATTTGCGACCGTGGGAGCCAGCACGGTCGGCCACAAGTCGAACAATAAGAGCTTCTCCGGAGCCAGACACGTATGCGTTCTACATTGCGACTAAAGCGACCAGTGGGATTCGCATCAACGGGAGTCCGCTTCCACCCCATAACTCAAAGGATGCCAGAGGAGTATGCAAATATTGGATGAAACTATATAATGGAGACTATATCTCGTTCTGGGGAGGTGATGATCCACGTGGCCAGGCAGGGCTCATCTTTGAATGTTCCTGGGGCGGATCATCGAGAACGAGGCCGGCTGACGAGCCACCACTCCTTTTGCCACCATCTGTGGCCAATAAGCTCGACCGTCTATGGCCCAAGGCCGAAAAATCAGTTGCTTTTTTGAAGATTAAGGAAAAGGCGCAAATAGATCAGGAGATTAGAGTGCGCAATATGCTCCGAGAGCAGGAGCGTAGCCGAAGATTCGAACAAAGGCGCTTGGAGGCGGTTCGTAGATTAGAACGACCAGCTTCTCGTGAGATGTATCCCAACAATAGACTTGAGCGTACTCGACCCGGCCTACTAGTCCATCGATCTGCGCCGCCCAGCCGCATTCAAGGAGACTGATAGGGGTCGAGTACATGGCCATTTGATTTTATTTCATCTGCTATAGGCATCGATCTTTTTTTCCAGATCTCCGGAGGATACAGTCGGACTGAATTATTGATAGGAATATAGTTTCGACCAAAAGCTAGCTATCAAGCGACGGGTTAACATGGCTGACTAGCCATTGGTCTATTTTAATATATCCAATATGAGATAGAGAGAGTGGCATGCATTTAGGGGAAAAAGAGGATCTTGTAAGGATACTACTGGATGGGAATAAGTCATGTACCATCATCAACTTTGATGTAGTGACAAAGTGAGCATATTAAATCTACCTACGAAGTCAAAGACACTATCAAATAGAACAATATTCAATGTCACTATTACGGTGATTCCTTCCAGTATTATACCTAATTTAAAGGACACCCCATGGGCCAATGTACATGTTCTCTGAAAGACTTGGGACATAATATCCACCCCCATCTTGTTTGCACAGCAACAACAATATGGCAACAATGGGGGAATGTACCTACGAAACAATACCTAAGGTACCTCCTTATTTATTTCAAGCCGGGCAAAAGGTATAATCGATAGCGTTCAATACTTTTTGTGCGTGCACGTAATTATTTTTTTATCTCTGCTGGACACTGCTAGCTTCTCAAAATCGCCGCCGCCGCCATCACCGTCACCACCACCACTTCCGTGTTATCCTTCTCCTCATCCCTTCCTCACTCTTCACCAAACTTCACTCGCTCCACATCTTAGACTCCTTCTTTCGTTCTCGAAAGTTATCCTGTATGCTGAGTGTTGTTGTTGTCATCACATCCACCCCATCCAGTTCTAACCCCTTCGCCCATTCACTTTCTACCGGCCTCAAGAGGCATTTGCGCTTTCTTCAACCACCCAGAACTCCATCTACACCAGACCTGATCCGTGCTTTTGACCTTCAGACGACGCCACCAAGCATACCGTGAACTCAACATCTTGACTAACTCCGGTGCCTTCCGTTCAGACCTCCTAACGGGGGTCACACTGCTAGGTGATGGGTCTGTTTACTAAAGGACGTGCTCGCTCCCAGTAAGTGCCTACCCTACATTATTAGCAGGTTAAGTTGTGATTGTCTGCCATTAGCACTGTCTTCTAGCCCAGATCTACTGATCTGGCTGCGTTATTCTCTATCGCCTTGGACTGCGGTTACCACGAAAGTCTCTGTGACTGCTCGCTTAAACCTCTCTCCTTTCAATGCAGTCTCATTTCACCTGTCATACTAGCAATAGGCCAACGAACTAACACATTGTCTAGGAGCAGTGGCTCTATCACTCCGCAGCCGCTTTTGCCAGACACAGATGACGATGCTCTCTTCTTCCCTACAAAAGACCATGTCTACCTCACACAAACCAAAGATGGAAAGCCAGCTTTTGGTCGAAAGAAGACTGGCAAACTTCTGCAAGACTTTGGCTTCGATATTCTAGGACAAAGCTTCGGTGTTCCGTCTCGTAGAGACTATGAAGGATCGGTCCGGCCAGTGAGTGCGGCATCTCAGAGCTCGGGCTTGATTACTGCCCGAAATACACCCCGACAAAGCCAAGAAGTGTATAGATATGATGATACTGAGTCACCTGCAGCCTGTAACTATATGAATAGCAGGAACTCTTCGTCCACAACTCTCCCTACTGTGGTGGTCCCATACGGCGACCAAGGTATTTCAACCCTGCGTCGCAGAGCAAACTCATCATTTCTGCAGCCTCAAGCACTCCCTCAGCATCATATCCCACCACCACCACCGCCGCCTCCATGCGCTACGGCATGGCATAACCACCCGATGGTGAACATTGGCGTAACTCCCTTTCCGATGAATTACCATAGCGCAGCTTGTCAGCCTACTCATATGCCTAGCTATTCTTACAATGGTACTCCCATGTTCCAGAGCGCGTCGAACTGGGGAAATCCGTATCATATGGCAGCCCAATATCCTAATCATTTAGGAATCCCCATGCCTCAGACTGTTGCAATGCCTATGCTGCCACATCACCAGCAATTTAGACAAACACAAGCCGCTCAGAACCCGTTCATGCAAGCTACACCGGCTGTTCAGTTGACTAATATACCACCTCCTCCGCCACCACCACAGCAGCAATGGCTTCAGACCAACCCCATGGCAACTGGCCGGAGCCGAATATCTCGACAGGATACAACACAGGTCGGCAATGCCAAGAAAGTCTCCAAGCAAGTCCACCAAAATGAAAACCCATCCGCGGAAGCAAGACAGATACAGGAGAAATCCAAATATAACGAAGACCTGAGACAACGTCTTAGTAAGCGGATCCGTCATGTTCATGTCTGCGCTGGATGTGGTAAGAAGCGATCTGCGCGATACCAGAAGGCACATCCCCTAAAGAGAGGGGAGATGCCATCCTTGAATTATTGTTATAACTGCCTAAAGGATGCGGCGGATACGGACTGCGATACTTCCGATGGGGACCGCATTAGCGGCCCTTCTCATAGAAAGGTCTGCTCTAAACACATGTCATCTGTCACTCACAGGAAGCTAACAAACTAGGATAGAATCGCAAAGAAGCCAGTGTGCCTTGGCCGAGTTCTGATGAGGGCCACACCATTGCCGAAGGGAAATATAGTTACGAGCAATCTCGTCACGGACCTCGTTGGATCAAGAAGTCCAACCGATTTGGACCTTTTTCGAGGCTTTTCTCCCGTAAAATTGCCTCCAATCATTTCCCTCCACGGCCAAGTTCAGCTTCTTCCGCCGAAGAATCAAGATCAAGAGCATCGACACCCGCATTAGATTTATGTGCAACTCATTTTGTTCATGAACCTCCCACATCTTCAGTCCGCCGCCGAAATGATAGGTCCAGTAGAGGACCTGTACAACAAGCTAAAAGAGTAGCTCTGTCTCGGCCGAGACGTGATAGTGAGGATTCATGGAGTACAAAGCACGATTCGCCCCTTGTGCGTGAGGAGAAGGAGCCTGGCAAAGTTAAGAATGAGGGGAAAATTCGAACTTCGAGTCACAGCAAGCCAGCCTTCTCTCAATCTCGGACTCGCATTTCACGGCCACGGCCAGATAGTAGAACAATCGACATCGACTATGCTACATCAACGGATCCGAATGATTTGGCGCGTACCCTCGATAACTCACTTTGTTTAGATGCAAATGGTGTTACGGCAGAGGCCCCAATGTCGCAACCTGTTGAAATGGAAACATTTCTAAACCCTTCAAATAGGACTATTCCCAAGGAGACACGCAGAACTGCGAAACAAGTAACTGCTCAAGATGATACCAAGGAAGGGGTGAAGAAGCACCACCTATTTTCTATGGAAGCCGCCAATCATACGGGCGTACCTAGTGATTCTAACGGTCTTCGTGTACATGTCTCCGCGAATAAGTCCTCGAGAACACCAGTGGCGACAGGCTCAAAGGTTGTGTCGAGGGAGACTGCCGACAAGTCCACCAATCACTCTCATCCTAACTTTCCTTCTATGGGGCCCCAAACTCTATTGAACCACGGTTCTCAGATCAATTTAGAGCAGACAGAGCCACTCCACCGACTTCCCCATCCTGGAAACGGCAGCCGACAGCGACCGAGTTATAACACGCTGGAGACAGCTGGTGAGCCCAAGGCCGCCTTCAGGTGGGATGAGCCGTTGACTCCCATGGATGTGCCCTACATTAGTAATTCCCACTTCCCTCACGTCATGAACGATTTCTGGTCGGAGAATCAAACAGATCTGGAGTGGGAGGCGGAGGAGAGGGCTGAGCGAGACCTGGCATTTGCGGGTAAGCTCTTTGATAGCCTCTCAGGGTCCCTCTCAGGCTCAGCGACCTCCGCCTTTCCAATGTCTAGTTATGCCACGAAAAGTAACATATCGATAGTGAGCTATAATTCCGATTCGGACCATAGCGACGATGATATCGCCACCCTCAGCATCACAGAGGCCGAGATACAGAGGAAAACGGAGGCTCATAAGCCTACCAAACGAATTGGTACGTTTTAAATGGCATTGTATAAATCGAGTTTCCTTGGTAAGTGATATTTTCTAACATCACGTGTAGAGTTCTCTAGCGAGAAAGAGCGCCAGCAGAAACTTGCAAAATCGAAATCACCTACTGAGCTCACCATAGCTCATGCGAAGCATTCAAGTAGCCGCACACTTAAGCTTTCAGAGCGTCTGAAGAACAACTTGTACAACGATCCGCATCGCGGAAGAGATGACGATGATAACACCGACTACTGTCCATCGCCTGTTGGGTCTTCCCTTGTCGGCCACACCGGCCATTCAACGGACGAGCTTGTACGAGATACTCCTGCCCGAGTAGCCGATGGTCATCGCCTGCGCGGCTTTACGCGGCTTTTATCAGCTTGATCAAACGGGCTCTTTTTAACAACGAATCACCCGTACTGGTGACGGGACTCATAATCGTCCACCGGATATTTGCCATGACAAGCAGCCATCAGCTGTGCTGTCCAGTGGCAAATACAATGGCTGGACATGTTGAAAACCACATTGTTTGAATACCGCGGGATATTTGATCCCGCTACTGTAATTTCCGCTACCGTCACCATGTTTTGACGTTTCGTTTCGTTTCGTTTCGTCATACTGCTTGACTGCTTGTTGTTAGTGCTGAGCTTTTGCCTCGAGAGCATGTCTGCCTGTCCGACTGACTGACGGAGAGCACTAATAAGCACGAAAGAAACACACACACACACATGAGATAGAATCAAAAAATACGGGGAGCCAAAAATGCAGGCTTGGAATCCTGTGTATACTATTTTGATAGGAAGCAAAAAGAAAAGAGTGTGTGGCGTGGGAAGCTGGAGGTCGTGGTGCCGGATGATGGAATATCGCAATGAGCAGAGAGATAGATACGTGCAGGACAGTAGGAAAACATAGGCAGGAGGCTTGTTTTGTTAGCCTGCCTACTATGATGGTATAGCTTTTGCCTCAACTTAGCAGCCTCAAAAATAGATGCATGAATTGTATTCTGTACCTAGTGCCTGATGTCTCTCCTGCTCATCGATCCGTTACTGCCTGATATGCAAATGGGTTTTGTAGTTATACCTGACCCGTCTATATGCACGCCTGTGTAGTACAAACACCCCATATATATAGCACACCAAGCTCTACAACAGGTGCTTTTAGCTTAACTAAACTTCTCATTTAGGGCAGGAGACGGACATAGTAGATCCGCCTAGATATGGAGAACTCATTCATTTATTCACTGTTTTTACAATGTGCGCCACCGTCATGAGGGCTGCTTTTGTCTTCCAATTAGGCCCGAAATACACTGTTAAGAAATGCCTTCACAAATGGTCCACTTGGAACCCTTGATGGGATAGTGAAATCTCGTCACATTCACCTCTTTATTCCGCCCTGAGCACTCTTGGCCCGCGCTTCTTAATGGCCTTCTTTTTCTTGTGGCCCCTTTCAAATGAAGCAGCAGCAGCATGATCTCGTCCAACGTTGTCAAGGTCTTTGACTTTATAAATTCGTATGATCCAATTCTCTGATGTATAAGCTTCCTCCAAGCTGTTGAGAACAGGACTCTGATCAGGGAGTCGTGCACCGCGTACACGGTCCTGAGCCTGTCCCGCGGGAAACAGTGAGGCATAGTTGTAGTATGACATCTTATACCTATTTAAATGATTAGCTTATGGTCATACACTCCATAAACGACTCAACTCACATCAAGCTATTCTTCATAGTCTCCGAGGCATCGGCGTCAATCTTGTACTCGCCACGAGGAGTAAAGAAGTCGCGCTCTTTGACCTCATCTGGCCAGATCCCCTCGGCAATTCTTACCATCCACAGGAACTTATTGATATCGTCACCGGAGTAACCGAGAAGGCCGCCAAAGACAACCAAGACGTAGTCGACCTCATGCTGGCGCATGATGGGATAGGCGACTTCTTCGCGGGAACTCATCGCCTTGCCAACAGTAGCAATATGTGTGTTGTTCCAAGTATTGTTGTCGACTAGGGTAGGCCGATCGGCCATTCCACCAATCTGATAGCCGTAGTCCCACCACGACATGATCTTGGCGTCTTCCTTGGTGTTTTGTCGAAGCCATTGATAAGCCTCGCGATAATCATCAATGATGTGCTGGCTACCATCCGGCATTCGGCTAGCCAGAACGACTGACGGAGAAGAGTATGCATTGGAAGTGACCCAAGTGCAGTGCTGAACGAAAATAAGGAGGAATAGCGTCATGGCGCCGGCAATGAAAGCCTTGGACAAGAGATTGTAAATACCAACCACGGGTTGAGAGGTTGACCGTAGCGAATTTTGCTTGGATGACTTCTTGGCGTTCCCGTCCGAGGATTCTTCTTCCTTATTATCGACAACCTCAGGAGACTTGTACTGCAGGTATGTATCAAGGAGCTGAGACGCAGCGATTGCAGCAGCTACACACACAACGGGTGTGAGAGTAAGCATCAAGCGCACCATGACACCCGCAAAGTAGCTACCGAACAGAGCATAAACAATGATAAATACATGCTCGTCCTCCAGTTTTTGGAAGCACATGTACACACCAGCTGGGAATAGCCAGATCAACATGTTAAGATCGAAAAAGAAAGCTGGCCAGGCAGTCGGTTGATGTTCTGAGACAGATGCAATAATAGGGATATGGATCTTGGCATATCCCGTATCCCAAAGAGAGTAGAATCGGCCAGACCAGGGCGCAATATAACCTCCAGCTGTGAGGCCAACGAGCCCCAGGAGACCAACACCGAAGATGCCACCTAAGCCCACATACAAGAAGGTTTGGAATTGGCGACTCGGAATAGCGGATCGAACATATTCGAGGAAGGCGACAAGTTGGAGGAAGCCAAATATGCCTAATTGGTATCAGTAAGGGAATTATCTCATCGAGTCCTAGCGCGCAACATGATACTCACCCAGCGCGGGCATATGCTCGCTAGTACGAACAGGCAAGAAGCCAACAAAAGGAATCTGCATGCTGGCTAACGTCCCTAGAGCATACCACGTGGTATATGCGACATAGAGGCGCATGCTGAATCTTCCCATACAGATGAGAACGAAAGCATGAAGCGGAACGAGGCAAGTAATGAAGGCGTAGCCGCCCCATGAGGCTACCATGTAGCCGTAGAAGAGAGCGCAGAGGGCACCCCAGAGGACAGAGCCTAGCTTCAGGGCCTTGATCCATAGAAAGAAGGTGAAGACGAGAAGGAAAATGGCGATAGCTTCGTTGTCATAGGAACCGGCGACAGAGCGCGAGATGTAACCGGGAGTGATGCCCATAAAAGCAGCGGCGAGAAGGCCTGCAGACGACGAGGTTGTCATCTCATTGGTAAGGAGGTAGGCAGCGTAGGCGGTTAGGCCAGAGAAGGCCGGGGCTAACAGCACGCAGATGTTTCGAATGTCGACAGGGACGGTGAGGAAGCGCAGCAGGTGGTAGATGACACCGCTGGTGACCATGAGGCCGGGGTACAGAGTGCCACCAGTGACGCGTCCCAGCGGATGCCATGTTCGGTCGTCAAACCAGTCCCAGAACTGGTAGAATCCATTGGCGACGAGGTATTTGGTAGCGCGGAAGTTGAACCACGGATCGACTGTCATAGAGATTCATAATTAGATTAAATTTATTTAATAGAGAGAAGCAGAGACAAGGAGAGAGAGGGAGTGTGGTAGTAGTGGACTTACATTCGTGGATGATACTCTCAAAGCCTACACGAGACAACGAACAGACTACGTTAGCCAAAAGTCCAAAGCCCAGAGGTTTCTGGATTCTCGGATCGCCCGAACAGGCGGCCGAGCAGAGCATAGCAGAGCAGAGCAGAAGACACATACGTATGACGGAGAAGAGACGGCTCGCAACGGCGGCGGCGGCGATGATGGCCAGGATGATGACCTTCAGCAATGTCTTGGTGCTCTCGTTCTTGCCAAGCGAGACCAGCAGCTCGGGCAGTTTCGAGCCGGCGCCTTGAGCGACGGCCATTGTGCGGAGAGGGTGCGACGATGCGGCGATGGGGTGTTGGACGGCGTCACATCTATGTTGGCATGAGTGAATTGGCTTTGGGAGGTCGAGGGTTGAGTGGTGGACTTGCCAGAGGACTGGATGCGCTGCTGGAAGCTACCTGTCTCTAAAGGTACATGTATACGTATCCAATTCGCATGTTTGCTCTGCGAACCCACTCACCTGTCAATGCCAAGCAGGGGCCATGTAAGTAAGTAGGTAAGCTAGCTGGTCCTGGCGGGTAAGGTACCTTATCCTTATATTCTTATCGCTACTTAGGTACTTAGTTAAGAGCCCCTGATAACGACCACTCAGCGGGGCTATGGCACTGAGGTCAAGTTCAATAGCTCATGATAAGTGATCTTATTAAGGATATTCGAGGAATACAGGCTGGAAAGACTAGTAGGCCTTTGAAAAAGCTACAGAGATGTCAAAAATGCCCGAATAGAAAATAAAGTCCTATGGCTAAACGCAATACTGTGTTCTAGCTGTACCCAAAACCCAAAAAAAATATTCCGATAGACTTTTAAAGTTTAGTACTCGCTGTAAGTTCTTGCATCTGTATTGGTTTTTTGCTCAAGTCTCGCTTCTATAAACATACCTCGTAGCTTTGCCTGGAATATTAGCTGGTTTTCTAGCATATATTGATGCGGTGTTGATAGTTGTGAGGCATGTAGCCCAAGCTTAGTGTATCCTTTATCCTCCCGTTCTGGAGCATATCTTGTGTGAGGTATTATAATAGTCTCTTGTTAGTTGCTTTAATGTGATGTTAAGTTTCATGCGCTGTGCAAGGGTTAGTTAAATGAGAATAGAAGATTGGAGTTATGATAAGTATCAAGAGTTGTGGATATAAGAAAGAAAAGGGGGGATAGTAGCCCTGGTTTAAAGTTCAACAGGTATGTAACCCAAGTTACTTTTCGCCTTTGGGGAATTAGTATTTCGACTGAACCGAGGAGCTAGGGAACATCAACTTTCGAATATTTATTGAATTTCCCATGTACTATGTATGCTATACAAAACAATACGCCATGTTGAAAATATAGAGCTTGCTTCTATGCCTGGACTGCTGACCTATTATTTATAATCTTGCCCCTATTCAAAGACTCCTGTTATATGTTATAATCGTGGACATCGAACAAATATCTCGAGGCAATATTTTGCAGTGCATAACTCGGGTCTCAAGTAGGGTTATCTAACAGATAGTTAACTAGCGAATCATCCAAGCTTGTAAACGCATTGGGTATTTCACGGGTATTTGAGATTCATATGGCGAACACGCTTATCAAGCGTGGCCCTGTAGAGACATCTAGAAAGTCTTAATTGGTATAAGCATAGATGTACACAGAGAACACAAGGAAATCTATCCAGTGGCTTCTCTGGAAGCAATGCAATCATAAAATCATGGGGACCGAGGCGTGGGAAGCCGTTCCTCAGCAGCGCAGGAAAATATGTAGTACAGATAGGGCCGTATTTTACCATCCCTCTTATTATAACTCTCGGCTTTAGCCTCGGCCCCCCAATGTCCTTATTCTCCCCAGTCTATCCCATGTCCGGTTTGCTCCGTGTCTAAAGTATATCCTGGGAGGCGTTTTAGGCCTTCTGTGCCATCAGAGCGTTCATATAGGCTTCCAGGTCGAATTTCGAGTCCATTGGGTCTTGGTTGACTGAGTACAGGTCAGTTTCTCTCTCGCGATTCCTCTTAACAGTCCAATAAAGCGATGTTGAAAAAGACTTACGACCACTCTTCTCCGATGTAGCTGCCACGGAAGAGCTCTTGGTCTTGGAGTATTCAGCCTTGGCCTGCTCTATTAAATGTTGTTTGTGCTCATATTCCCTCTTGGCGGCGGCGGCGCGTTGCGAGGCGTTAATAGATCGCTGATGAGTGAAACCGTAGAAGACACCGAAGGCAAGGGCGGAGTACCGAAGTACCTATGGAAAAAAAAAGTCAATAATCATTGTTGCTCGCTTGTATGGGCTCCGAGGATTACTACATACGTTGACCCCCGAAGTGGCAGACATTGTGGGTGACCGGGGAATTTTTCGCGCAATGGGCCCTGATAGGAAACAAGGGGGGATTGGTGCACAATGCGCACGCCACGGAAGGAATTAATTGTTGGCCTTGCTGACGAAGGGCTACCGAATCAAGCCGGCATGTAGAGGCAGCGTTGAGAACGTGTGGACCGAGATACGTGCGCGATGTTGGGGAGACGGACGGGCTACCGGGCGGATGGTTGAAGTCGAAAATTATGGACTCGGAAATCTACGGTACGTACACGGTAATTCGAGACAGCTAGGTACCCGTACCCTATAGGTAGCTATGCTGCTTTTAGCCTGAGCCTAACTCAGCCTAGCCTAAGCATGACCCACTCTGAAAAGCATAAAGCTTTGCATAATTTCTTATTTACTTACTTACCTGGTACTTAGTACCTACTAACCGTAAGTGCACAACAGAACCGTTTACTGCCTAGTAAATCCAAGGGCAGTACTAGTTGTTGACTATACATAACCAACAACTTTGTTGCAACAATCCATTAAGAATTGCATGCGTGTTTACGTAAGCTTAAAGCATCCTTTAGACAATGCAATTGCTAACAAAGGGAAAACTATGATGAAATTATAACCTATCCGTACCTAACTAAGCGCATAGGAATCAGACCCAAAGCCTCTGACGCTCCAATGTTCTATCCTTTAACAGTGTTGTGGCACAATACTGCAACTACATTCCGTAACACCACAGTTTCCATAGCTTGGGCTTGCCAGGTAGTCAGATTAATGATCGATAAACAATTAAAAAGACGTAACAAATTCATATAGGATAGCGTGCTTTAGTAACCCATAGAGTTTCGTATTCTGTTCAATCGCACTTGTAGATTCTAGAATAGGGAGCTCACAGCCGCCACAATTGTGCTCACGTAAACTGAAGTCATCATTTAATAAATGCAAGCGCTGCGTTCAACATTGCGCGTTGTATAATTGCCTGGACCTCATTAAGTAATGGGTGATCACTATCATCATTAATCAGAGCGTTCGCTAGTCGTTGCCAACCTGGCTGATAATTTGGCAGCCATCAGGCATAATCTCAAGAAGGATCGTCATTAGAGAGGTAGGTAGGTAATTAGCGCGGTCACCCTCTCTAAAATCTCTCCTTCTGTGATTTCCTGGAGCTCATCAAGTAAGGAGTGATTGCCCACGTAAACAACCAGAGCCAAACAGCATTATTAGGGGATTCTTTCACTTCCACAGGTCATGGCTCATAACTGACCTCCCAATCTTGTCGAACCAACCCTGGAACGCTCCTTCCCAGCTTATCAGATGCCCAATATAGTGAGCCTTGCAGGTGAATGGAGTGAAGGTTCAACTCAGAGTCATGACTTAAAGCTAGAGCCTGTAGATGGGTAGGTTTTAGCAAGAGAGCTTCATATCTAGAGCCATCATGGCAATAACACAGGACCTGAATCTGCCTCATATTCCAAGCTTTCCAGCAACGAGGTGACATTTCATTATCTCCTGATACTGACGTAGTGTAGAGGACGACGGACCTACCTCCGTAGTTCACTAGATCTGGCCACTCTTTCTCTACCCCTGAATAGATAAAGCCCGTACATACTATCTCGTGAGGTTGAATAGACTCAAGGTTCATTTCGAGGTCTCTTCGCCGCTTCTCAAGACTTCAAGGAGAAAGAGGCGCAAAGCACTCTCTAATCCTCTTGAAGCCTCAAGCTGTGTTCATCATTTCATCCCCATCTCTTTTATTGGAACGTCTTGATCGTCTTGATAGATAAACAAACACACACACACACACATAGCCCATTCTGCAACACCAGCCCCAAGACCAAGACACTTACTTGCCTTTGCCTTCCAGATCCGATCCCACCACCCAGACGCCTCAGAGCTGTCTCGAACGGTACGGCAATCTCCCCAAGAAAGGGTGCTGCCATACCCTCCTCACAGACGGCGTATATCATCATTGGCAAAGGCAGGTGACCAGCGATGATGACACAAATATAAATAGATACTACATCTGAGACCTTGTCTCGATGATCGAAAACATGTTTAGTCTGATTGGCGAGGTCCCTGCAAGTGGTTAGCTTCGGCTAACCCCTGTTTTTGCGCCCTCTAGGTCGTTGCCGTCGCCTTCGTCCCTCATTTCGGTCGGCAGCCTCAGACGCGTGAGCGTATATCATCATTGGCAAAAGGCAGGTGTGATGAGAATTTACTTTCGGAGAGTCTGATCGAAATATCCATCCTGTAAGTGGTTAGCTTCGGCTGACCCCTCTCTTCGCACATTTAGGACGTATTCGTCATCGCCGTCCTAATCATCGTTACTTATTTGATCGGAAACCTCTGGCCCAGGGCAACAGCAGGTTTGACGTTAAGGTTCATATGTCTGTATGTCGGGCTTGCTAACGCCTTATGCTAGATCGTTGTATTTATTGTTGCAGGAAAGGCACCTGGCATGTGTTCCCTTTAGTCATGTAAGTAAATGTAGGTAGGTAGTCTTGGCAAAAATGTTGTGCAACAAAAGAAATCAACGATCCTAACGAAATAAACGGTTCGGAGCGTGCATACCTGTTTCCCACTAGTGTTAACTGCCAGAGATTGGATATCACCCAAACTATGGCGGTGTTAGATGTTGAGCCTCTCAATCTTGAGCTGGCCGGTCGGCCGGGCCCCGGATATGTGGAGAAATTTACCTTGGCAGTCAACCGGAAGAGCCAATATCGAAGGATCGTTGCGGGAGCCAGTCTCCCGTCCATGTTGTATTTGAAGTGGAGATTGGGAGGAATCCCCGGATATTTGTAGATAGAATGTCCGCAAAGGTGCCTGGATTTTAGGTTTCGTGGCGACTAAGGTTGCTGCAGGTGGTAGTGGTCTCATCGATTAGCAGTACTAGGAAGTCTCTTAAGTTACTTTGTACTCCGTATATAAGCCGTAATACCAGTAACTTACGTTATGTATTACCGTAAAATTATAGTACTTCTAATACAAGTACTAGTAGCTCCTTTTGCATAAACTATGCATAAATGCTCATTCAGTTAAATACCTAACTAATCATAAGCTAAGTTGAGCTACATACTTAATTGGTAAAACGTAGTACCCAGGTTCCATGGGAGAGCTTCAGCCACAGGTGCACTTACAGAAGTACATAGGTATACATGTACCTATGTACTACGTATGTACATACGCAGTACACTATGTAGATACCTCCAATGCATCGATTCTAAGATTTGAGTGGAGACTCTGATAAGAAGACGTCCTTATGCGAGCCTATGCACCTATGCGGTCCCTGACCACATATACAGTTATGCAACCTTGTGCCTTCTGAATACTGGCCCAGAACCTTGTAATTACTACGTAGGGTCAGGTCTGTACTCAAAAAGGTGGATGTCAGAGGAAAGACATCTCCCGAGTACAGTACTGAGAAACTATGTACAAATACTACCAATTTAGGTGGGGCTGGTCTGTGCTCCTCAGGTTCCTGCACAGCAACTGTCGCACGGTGTACACCATGGCCTGTGCTGCCTAGAAGCCACAACCTCGGCCTGACAGGGATTACATTGGCTTGAGCTACTACGTAGAACCCGCATCAGCCCAGACGTGCGCTTGATGTATCGTCAAAGGACAATTTCAGAAACGCGTTCATATAACCGAATGCACCAGTAATAATCACCCAACGTAGACCGTCGAACCCGGAATGTCGTAGGACCAGTTACATGATACCAGTCGCCGATTGCCAACTTGTTGTCACCTCTCTTGGAGACCTTTCCACCTAAACACGCGCACCGTCCATCTCCAAACCTAAACCACCGGATAACCGCCTACTCGGTCACTCGTTCTCTTTGCCTCATCCCTCTAAATCGCCCCTCTACAGTCAGTCGTCTCTCCAAGGAATATCTGGCCGACCGTAGACCCGGCGATGGGTCTGTGTCGACCACATCATGCAACAACGACGAGATGAGATCCTGGCCAAGAAGGCGAAGCTTGCCGAGCTCAAGCGCCAGCGAGAACTGAGGGCAACCCAGACCAATGCAGGCCGGGTGAGCACAGGCGGTCTTATTGATGTATACCTAACCCCCTGCTTCTCCCAGATATGAGCTGACCCGTGTCGTTGTCCCCGCAGCTCGCGGCTCCTATTCCAGGCCACAAAAACGACCGGAAACGAGAGATCGAGGACATGATCGAAAGGTTGGTAGGGGATAGTCGCCCTGGTTCCACCACTGGCGCTGCTTCGCCCGGCCGTCGCGGCAGTCGCCCAAACAGCGTTCTCAGCGCCGGCGAGCTCAGTGCTGCCGAGAACTCGGAATACACCTCGCCGACCAATGCCCAGCCGGGCTCCGCTGCTCCCTCGCAGCCCCAGGTCTTGACCACCGTGGCTCTCCAGACTATCTTCGAGTGCCCCCCGTCGCCCGTCAAGGAAACCTTCTCGTACAGCAAAGGTGTTCAAACGACAGACGACTGGACGCCGCCTGCTTCGCGTGCCCGTGCTTTCTCCGACCTCGAAGACGACGACTTATCTGCGCCTACTTCTACGCCGAGCAAGCGCATGAGCCGCTGGGGACGTGGTAGAGAGGAAGAGCTGCGCCAGAATATAAGGAAAGAGATCGAAGAAGAGCTCAAGGCTGCTCGCGAGCTTGTGACCGATGGAGTTCTACAGTCTACCTCAGTGGTCACCTCCAATTTCCCCGCGAGAGCTTTGACTTCTGAAGAGCTTGCTGCAGTGACCGCCTCCGACGAGTTCGTAGACTTTGTAGAAAGGTCGACTAAAGTGATTGAACGTGCGCTTGACATGGGCAATGAATACGATATCCTGACAGATTACTCTCTGCAGGCTCATGACATCGAAGACGAGGATGAGCAAGCAGGAAATACAGGCGGCAAGGGCCGGAGACGAGTTAAAGAAGTCGTACAATTCTACGATGATCGGTGGTCCAAGAAGCGTATGATCAGCAGCATCGACTTCTCTCCTAAATATCCAGAGCTTGTGCTTGCTTCATACACAAAGAACCCGTCAGCGCCTCATGATCCTGATGGTATTGTTCAAGTGTGGAACCAGCACCTCCATGACCGGCCTGAATTCCTATTTCACGCCCAGTCTGATATTCTGGCGGCCAAATTCTCCCCTTTTCATCCCAATCTTATCATTGGCGGCACATATTCCGGGCAAGTGCTTCTATGGGATACGCGTGCGAAGACGGCGCCTGTTCAAAAGACGCCACTGACAGGATCCGGTCATTCACATCCAGTGTATTCAGTCGACATTGTTGGTACACAAAACGCGAACAACATCATATCAGTCTCCACAGATGGTGCCCTATGTGTATGGAGTGTTGATATGCTCTCTCAACCGCAGGAGTCCCTAACGCTTACGACTCCACCACCAAATAAATTCGAGGATCTGGCCCCGACGACCATGGCGTTTCCTCAGGCAGATCCTACCTACTTTTTGGTTGGCTCCGAAGAAGGACCCATCTACCCGTGTCATCGCTACGATCGTGCCGGAGCCAAAGCCGGTGTAGACTCTCGGGTCTCCTACAAAGGACACGCCGCGCCCGTCGTGAGCGTTGATTTCCATCCGGCGCGTGGACCAGTTGATCTCGGGGATCTGATTCTGTCATCATCACTGGATTGGTCCGTGAAGCTCTGGAAAGTACGTGCGCCAGCTGCTACAAGCACCATCGTCGAGAGTGCCGGCACCGCCATACCACCACTCCTCGAGTTCGTGCGCGAAGACGTCGTCTACGACGCCGCGTGGTCTCCCGTACGTCCTGGTGTGTTCGCCCTCGTCGACGGCGCCGGCTCCCTCGAACTCTGGGATATCACCGTCGAGACGGAAATCCCCGTAGCCAAGATCAGCCCCACACCCGGCAAGGGTGGCCGCCAACTCTTAAGCAAGAGCTTGAACAAGGTCGCCTGGGAGACCACGGATGGGAAACGCCTGGCCACGGGTGGCATCGACGCCGTCGTCACCCTCTTCGAAGTCGGCCCGGACCTCGGCGGCAAGGAGACCGTGCGGAGCGATGAATGGACGAGCGTCAAGAAACTAGTGGCTCGCCTCGAGGCCGCCAGTGCCGGCGTGATAGGCGTAGCATGAATCAAATCAAGACTATATTCATTCTATTTATCTATCTATCTTTGGTGCTTGCTGTGTTGCTTGCTTGGATTGGATGGGACGTTTGTTTGTCCACAGGTAAACCGGAGTATGGAGTTAAACCCCAAAAAACCTATCTATTCTACTGCAAACATCCTGCGCCTGTATTTGTTTTTGTATTATACCCCTCCTGCTGGAACGTAAGACTAGAGGACGGGGTGGTATCTGTTCAGGGACACGGCGGACATGTCTCATGGTAACGCTCAATGATACACAGATCTTCCACTCCAATTGACTGATTGATTGATTGATTGATTGATTAAATCCTAATGTTTCAAATCACTTGGCAATGCTCTATCTTGTTGATAATCTCAGTCGCCTGTTCCTGTGCTCTGTGCTAATTTTTCCCCTGGTTTGTATTGTTACATAGTACATAGTTAACTTCATACACGAAGGTACAGTCGCATTTAAATCCTATCTCATGATACGCGAGCGCGATTGCCCAGGAAACCCTGGCTTCATTCGCAATGAAAATCTCGCTACATTCTTTACGCAGCCTCATCCAGGCCTATGATACTCGGCCCCTTTACTTGGATGCTATTCCTTAACTTTCCGAGGATGGCAGTCCGTCTTTCCCGTTTCTCTTTGACGGCCTTCCTCTCAGCATCCCCGAATCCGCTCAGCTTTTTACGCGGCGGTGTGCGAAACGAGTCCCCGCCGAGTCCAGAAATGGAACCTGACAACGAGTGTCGCATGTGGCTGCCACGCATAGGTGTAGCTTCCCGCGTCGAACGATCGGGCGAGAATATGGATGAGCCTAATGTCTTCTTCGCATTTGGTGTGGCGAAGGGAGAACCTTCGCGGCTCCCCGCAGGGCCCGCTGACCCCAGCCGTAACTTGCGCATCTGGTTCTCGAGGACATCGATGTCGCCGCTTCTCTTCTCGACCATGCTCGTCATCTTGGTGATTGTGCGCACAATTGCCTCGATGGTAGGCACAGCGCCCCCCCTACCACTAACACTATTGGCAGAGACGATCTTAGCCTTGAGCAAAGTCAAATTTTCTTCTGCTTGGGCTAGGAGAGATTGGAAGTGACCCAGCTGGCGCCGTAGGTCACTCTGCTGGGCAGCCTGCTCTGCACTCAAAGGGAGTGCCTGGTATGCAGCAGCTTGTTCCGGATCCAGTCGTGAAGTAACGATTTTTCGAATATCGGCTTGTTTATTGCAGTCACGGAAAAGCTCTCGCTGTATGTCCTGCACTTGTGCTACTTTTTCCTCCACATCGGTGACCCTGGCTTTATCCAAGGCTTCTCCTAGAACCTGGTCGATGATATGTGTCAACTGCCCGATGTCTTCTAAAGTCCATTCATCGGGCGACGCAAGATCTTGCGTGGAATGATTATTCGAAGAAAATTTCTTGTGGCCATACGTCCATGCCTTGAGTGAACGGCAATTGAGACCAAGGGTATCCATCATTGAGTTTATATCGCGGTATACAGCCTCTACTTGAGCAGGTATACTATCGCCTGCGGGCGGTACAACTCCGGAATGTGCAATGAATTCATCCAGGTCCAGTGTCGGTTCAATCTCCATCTCCAGGAGTCGATGTACAGCATCATCCTCTTCATCGACAAGCAGCTGGGCTTCCTCTGCTTCTTTCTTAGCCTTAGCTTTTCGCTGTTGTTCCATAACAACGTTTTCAAGAGCGGCCTCTCGACCCACAATAGAGCTATTCAAACGCGATTGCGCCTGTTTCCTAGAAGCGATAAGTATCTGCGAGGCCATGCCTGGGGCACTAAAAGACCGCGTCTGATCATTGTTTGACATTCTCGGCGGTATTGCACCTCGTACAGGACTAGGAGAACGCGGACTGACAGGATTG
This sequence comes from Xylaria sp. FL1777, assembly GCA_022578965.1. Taxonomy (NCBI): domain Eukaryota; kingdom Fungi; phylum Ascomycota; class Sordariomycetes; order Xylariales; family Xylariaceae; genus Xylaria; species Xylaria sp. FL1777. The sequence continues at coordinate 86,928 of MU400618.1, read as the reverse complement.
GGTTGGGGGAATATGGGGGCATTGCTACTCAGAAAAAGACTTCGCCTTTCCGGTTCAGGGCGAGAGATAGTAGAGTAGCTTCCCCCTAGCCCACCATCAAATGAGCCTTGGGGTGTAAAGCCAGGTGTTCGGTTCGCGCCAGTTGATGATGGACTGAGGTCCTTAGCAACATCGATACCACTACCTTCACTGGCGTTCTCAGTAACTTCTTCATCCGCCAGGTCGTCTTCTTCACTATCGGAGACCGGGGGCAAATTGGTAGGAAACTTGAAGCCGGAGGAAACAGCAGAAGATTGTTTAGCAGTCGGTAATACCGATAGCTTATTTTCATAGGCTTTAGGTTCTTTGACGGGATCTGGAGGAAGGGGCGCGTCACCTGCCGGTTTAGACTCTACGAATGCTCCTGGCAGAGGAGGAAGTTTGTTAGCATATGCCTTTTTATTTTTAATTGGATCCGGTGGCAAGGGCGCATCGCTCGAGATCTTCGCTTTTACGCTTTCCCCAGGGAGAGGCGGTAAAGGAGCCCTATAGGCAGCCTTATTTTTCACGGGATCGGGCGGTAATGGTGCATCGCTAGGTGCTGTAGCCTTAATTGCCGGAGCAGTGATCTCCTTTGGTTTTGTAGTTGGCGTAGGAGAGTCTGGGGGTAATGGTAGATCCTCAGCGCTGGAATGGATGCTTTTTATGTCGCCATTGCCTATAGAGGAGGTTGATGAGAATGATAAATCTTCTAATGGGTAAGTAGCCTTACTGGTAGAGTCTGGGGGCAGAGGAGCTTCCGCTGGAGCTATTTTTGGTGACTGTGAAGGGTTGAGTACGGAAGGCCCCGGGGGAGCTTTACCAAAAATGCTGCCAGAAGAGCTTGACGGGAAGCTGAATGGCACACTACTTATTGGTTGTGATGATGTCTGCGAAAAGAACTTATTCGCTGATGGTGTAGTAGTAGGTGTTGTCGACTCTACATTTATATTCACTGGCGGCTTGCCAAACAGCCCTTGACCACTGGCGAAACCATTGCTCGCTGTCTTTGCCGCCTCATTTATAGAGGAAGTAAAGCCTGTGCCGAATATTGAATTATCCGCCCCGGTTGAGTTTTTCAGGTTGTCATCGTCTACGTTTGTGTCTGGTTTGAAACTAGATTCCAATTTGAAAGGTTGCGATCCGAAGGGATTCCCAGGGGCAGCGTCAGATCTAGAGCTCGGGGGTGGGAACGAGGTATTGGTGTCAGTATCCATAGCAGCTTCAGTAATACCCGGTTTTGCAGAGGCAAATATGTTAGGTTTGTCTGCACTTGCATTTGACCCGACGGCTGCAAATCCTCCTTGGTTAGCAAAGGTAGAAAAGGCGTTGTTACTAGTTGCGCTTCCAAAAGGTGCAGATGTCCCGCTGGGACTATTATTGAAACCAGCTTGGCCAAAAGCAGGTGTGCTTGTTGAAGCGCCTCCAGACCCCCAGACGGATGTTTTTGTTCCTAGACCTGTCGACTGACCGAACGAAGGTGTTGCCGATGCTACATTACTTGTGCCGAAAGTGGACGAACCAAAAACTGGTTTCGAGGCGCTGGTACCCCCGAAGCTGGGAGAACCAAATACATTGCCTCCTGTATTATTGGTAGTTGCTGAGGTAGCGCCCCATGGCGAGCTCCTGGCCCCGAGTGCCGTAGGGCCACCAAATGCAGGCGCAGTCGTCGCCGATACGCTTCCAAAAGGCGAGGAATTTGATATTGCAGAAGACGCACGTTGCGTGGTTTGTGGTGCTGGCGTCGAGGCAGATCCGGCATTGCCAGCCTCAACAACAGCAAGACCGGGGTACGTTGTTCCTCCTCGAATTGATTCCGAATACACAACCCACCAGACAGACAGTATACCCTGCTCATTTAGAACCCAGTACCCTGGTAAAGGGCCGGGTGACAGATCCTGTTCATCTGTAGGAATGGGTTTGTATACTTTATCCTTACTAGACAAATCTAACGCGACACCTATAGCAGCAGGGGTTTCAAGGTTCTCAAGATCCTCGCCCATAGGTAATGCAGCACGCTTGGAATCATCGGCCAACTCGATATTTGTAAATACATTAGCCGGCCCATTGGGAGAAAGAGCTGTCTTTGATCGAGCAAGGAGTCCAATATCGGGTACTGCGCTTGAAGAAAAGATAAGGAGATCTTGAAGATTCGGAGGGAAATCCTTAAGTCGAAGAGCCGTATGATGAGGAACCTTTTCCGCCGTGTAAGGATCAACAGGGTCATTAAGTCCCTGGTACTGGAAACTTTGGCCCTGCCTTGTAATCATATGACACTTCGTTTGGGGTCCATTCGAAGTAGACACGTGGAAAACTAGGAATAGATCGTTCTCAAGCCAAACAACAGTGGAAACTATATAAAATTAGCGCGCGCTACGGAAGATATAGGTGTGACACCTACCATAGTAGCTAGAATCTAGCTCTGGTGGCCTTGGAATCTCAGCTTTGACATCACCCTGAGGTGTCAACTGGCATATTGTACCGTCACCGAGTCCAGCTACTAACTGCTTCCCCTTGTTGCTCCATGCGACACAGCTGACCTGCTCTCTCAGGATTTGACTATTGCCTTTGAACGCAAAGTTGCGTTCCTTCAGGTTGGCCATCAGAAGCTTGCCTTCGTTTGTGACCACAGCACACAACTCCGCCTTCTCTTGGCTGGGGTTGGGAACTAGGGCGCGCAGAGATTCGCCATTGGTGGGAATCTCAAATGCGGATTGAGTCGCGCCCTGCTGGAAGGCATCGACATCGTAAACCGCTAAACCACCGCCTTGTTCTGCAGATAGAATCAAGTAGGCCTCGTCGGCAGAAAAGGCGAGTTGACATATGCGTATGGGTAGAGGAACTTGTAGCTGGGGCGTAAAAGGACGGACTTCGCTATCGCCGGTTTTGGCAGCTTCGAAAGCCTTTCGAACGGCATCTGTTGAGGCGACAACAACAGCATCGGGACGGGCCGCGGCGACGAGACCTTTACGCGAGGCAATACTCATGAGCGAAGCATTTGGGGCGGGAGGCGGCGACCATGGCGTCGACAGGCGCAACTTGGCATCGCCAGCCAGAGACAGAAAACCTAGGCCCTCGGTCTGCACTTCAGGAAGAGCTGGGCCTTGCGAGATACTGGCCGCTCCAGCGTTGCCGAAGCTGTTGAAGGCCATGGCGGCAGCTAGGAGAGGTGCCCCCAGCAGCGCAGTCTAGGTAAGCATATACAAAGTTATGGTAGTAGTGAAAAGAAGATAGTAAGACAAGATGAAGATGCTAGCTTTCGGCTAGAGCTGTTGCAGCAATCGTGATGGTCGTATTATTACTACACGATTAAGGTGTCTTTCTCGGAATGATGCGACGGGGAGGGATACACAGCGGTGTCTGGTAAAAGACAAGCTATCAGCTATGATCATCGCCGTGGTGTGGGATTTCAAGACGCGACTAAGAGCGGTGATGGCTAAAAGCAGCTGCAGTAAAAATGTATGTAGAACTTACTACCTAGAGGTACCTAATCCTAGTCATTCCAGGCAGAGCCGCTGTGAGGTACCCAGTAGTCTAGTAGAGGTACATGTAGCTTCCTGTTTCTGCAGGTATAGTAGTACAAAGCTGAGTTATGTAGAATGTATAGATCAGTATATTCATTATAATTCATGCTTATTTCAAGCTAAAGATACCTGAAGCTACACTACATTCATCAAACTGGGTCTCTTTTATACGTATATGTGGAGCATATACTCCGTCCACATCGAGCTACGGTCCAATCGAAGGGGAGAGTAGGTAGCTTGGAGGACAAGGCAGCTAGCTCTTGGTCGTAAGCTCGCTCTCATATCAAGCATCAAACGACACACGCATATACTACATAGGCATCGTTCACTTCTTCTAACCAACCACACCGGCAAAACCCTCTCTTCACACCTCGCACAGCTTGCCGACAATAAACTCTTGATCAGAGCCTCTTGATCGCCGATTTTCGCCATAACTCGATAACGCCAGTATGCCTGGCTTCGATTTCTCAAACTACAACCGCAATGCGGCTCTACACGCTCGAGGCGTACCTTTGCCCAAAGCCACTAGCACAGGAACCACCATCGTCGGATGTATATACGATGGCGGCGTTGTGGTGAGTTTCTGCTTCAGACTCCTCTTCGCCATTTCCCCTCTGACGTAAGTTCTCTAGATTGCAGCCGATACCCGAGCCACGAGCGGCCCCATCGTCGCCGATAAGAACTGCGAGAAGCTTCATTACATTTCTCCCCAGATTTGGTGTGCTGGCGCCGGTACCGCCGCCGACACTGAATTCACCACAGCCCTCATCTCCTCCCAGCTCGAGCTGCACTCTCTCTCGACCGGTCGCAAACCTCGCGTCGTTACTTGCATGACCCTCCTCAAACAACACCTATTCCGCTACCAGGGCCACATCGGAGCATATCTAGTCGTTGCTGGTGTCGACCCTACAGGAACTCATCTCTTTACTGTTCACGCGCATGGCAGTACCGACAAGCTTCCTTACGTTACCATGGGCTCTGGCTCCCTGGCCGCCATGTCTGTCTTCGAATCCCAGTGGAAGCCTAACTGTACTAAGGAGGATGCCATGAACCTCTGCTCGCTGGCTATCCAAGCTGGTATCTTCAACGACCTGGGTTCGGGATCTAATGTCGACATGGCCGTCATCACACCCGACAAGACCACATTACATCGCGGATTTGTGAAACCCAATGAACGTAGCCAGAAGTTGAAGAACTACAAGTTCAAGCGCGGTACTACCGCGGTACTAAACGAGAAAATCATTACGAAGGATGACATTGGCAAGTACGTCAGTGTCCACGAGCTGGAAGCAACAGGCGAGGAAACAATGGACATTGACCCGTGAGAGTACGAGGGGCATAGACTCAGCCGGGAGTTGTATCATTAACTTTCCTGCTGTAATACAAAGACTAGATGATCGTTAATCTCTGTTTGTCGGCGCATAGTATCTCGGCCCCTTCTAGCCCCCAGTTTAGGCACAAATCTTGTGGTAAGTGTTATTCACACCGCGCGGAGTGTAGGCGGGGCTGCAAATAGTAGTGGTTTCTAGGCATGCCCCCTCATAAAGTGTCTGCTTAACATCCTTAAAGATCAACAGTTCACGATCATGGTCGTCCGTTCATCTAATACTAATAAAAAAGAACCCGCCTAGATGGCGCATAGGCGCCTCCAAACCTAAGTTGACTTAGCTGGCGTTTTACTGATCACTACTATTAATCTTGAGTTGACTGAGTCCCTCCCATCTTAAGATGGTAGAATGCGAAACCAAAGGGCATCTTATTTGTAACATAAAGTTGTTCGAATTCTTGGGATAAGTGCGGGCACTCTAGTTGTGCGAGTATATAAATCCAAAGCTAAAATTCTTAAAATCTCTAATATGTGAGCTTAGGCAGTGTACATCCATGAGGCGTTGATGTCAATACTCCTTGCCTCTTGGGCGAATACTCGCTAGAACTTTAGCTAACAATAGGAAATTGCATAACAGCCGTCAACTGTTGTATCACTCTGATTTGGTTGCCGATTAAGTAATCAATCAAGATCTACTGCGCAGTAGGTTAGATAAAGGTCTTGCATGGAGATCTCAGCTAGGCAATATAAGATAGTACGTAATAGCCAGAGGTTCGGACCGCTAAACAAAGCCGCGTGACATAAAAGGATTCTTATCAAGGTACAAATGTGACCCGGGTTTGTATAACAAATAAATAACATTATAAAGTAATCTGGATCTTATTCTCTCGGGGATGAGATTGATGATAAATTTGAAGGATCACGATGCTAGCCCAGTCACATCATGACTTAAGTAATAGACAGAACCCCCATACCTACCAATCTTCAGCCGCATTTCCCCAACCTCCCCACACTCAAGCAGGTCCTCTCGCCTTCCCCATGATTCTTATTCTACTTAGGTAACTAGTATACCTACCTTAGGTAGTTCGTTAACTCGCTTCTAGTTGCTCTTATTCGCTCTTTCTCGTGCTCTCGTCCTTCTTTCCCCACTTGCTGACTATGCCTGGGACGTAATGTAAGTGCAACCCCAGCTTGCCCAGCCTATCCAATTCCACTACAAAATCCATCAGACAGGCTTGAGCAAACAAAGTATGCACGCTATGTGAGAACGTATGTAGGAGGGAAAATGATTGTCTTTTTCAGCAGTGTAGTATAGGTACCTACAGTAGCGTTAGGTACTGTAATAACCTTACAGGTAGACAGACGTATCGTTGCCACGCTAAGGAGTCGCGTCATGTTCCCACAAGCCACGAGGGACCCGGGGATCACCTGCATATGACCATTGACGTAGTCGGCAGGTAACAAACATGGAAACAAGGTCATTTGAAATGGCATGTTCTGTCGCGGGCAATACTGCGCAACAGGACTGTAACCTCCCCCCGGGACCCGGGCAATTGGGAAGATCTGTACCTGAATGAAGTTAGGCAGGTTATCCATAACATAACTTAACATAATTTGTACTGCTGTGTATGAGTAGGACCTAGCAATTGCGCGGAATTACCGAGTACCTGCGATGCAGTTATGAATTGCTCATGATGTAATTAATCACATCTTGTCAGTCCATCTATGTTTTTTTTTTTCTTTGTATTCTCCCTCAGCACCCCTCGCTCTCTCTGTCTATCATATCCTCGTGTCTGCAATACCAGCCCTTTCCGTCTGCTGGCGACAACCCCCCACTCGTCAATCATTGTATTCGTTATACGGCACCAATGAAGCGTCTTGCTGTCACTGCCGCCGTGCTTCTTGCCGGCATCTCGCCAGCAAGGGCACTCTTCCAGAACGGCTCGACCTTCACGCCCTGTGATTCACCTATATACTGCAGGGGAGAGCTCCTTAAACAGGTCGAGTTAGCTAGACCGTTCTCCGACTCAAAGACATTCGTAGACCTGTGAGAATGACATCCTACTACTCCTAAACCGACGCCAATTCCGGCTCGCTAACACGATTACAGGCCGACAAAGGTACCCCTAGATCAGGTTTTAGCGGCTTTCGAAAAGTTGGCCAAACCACTCAGCAACAATACGGAACTACATGATTTTCTGTCCACGTACTTTGGAGAGGCCGGTTCAGAGCTCGAAGCCGTCCCTGCCGATCAATTAAAGACAGATCCTGTCTTCCTCGATGGGATCGAAGATTCTGTGATTAAGCAGTTTGTGGAGAAGGTCATTGACATTTGGCCAGACTTGACGAGAAAGTATATTGGGGGTGAGAGTTGTGATGGTTGCGTCAATAGTTACATCCCTATAAATCGCACCTGTAAGTACCATTCACCGATTTCCCTCCACGCCAGAGGCAAATATCGGGGGCTCTCTCCTCGTGACCGCTGCAGTCTTCATTAAGGACAATAGTTGCTGACTCTTTATTACGAAGTCGTCGTCGCCGGAGGTCGCTTCCGAGAGCCCTACTACTGGGACTCTTTCTGGATCTTGGAGGGCCTGTTGCGAACGGGGGGTAGCTTCACTGAAATTTCACGGTACGCAGTATCATGGATGTATGACCATGAGCATCTACAGAATATCTGACCCAACGATTAGGAACATAATCGAGAACTTTCTTGATTTTGTCGAACAATTTGGCTTTGTTCCCAACGGTGCTAGGATCTACTATCTAAATCGATCTCAGCCCCCGGTCCTAACGCAGAGTAAGGAATTCTCGACTCGTTTTCTCCTTCATTTGGCCACATCAGGAGTACCAACGTTTCTTCTCGAGCTAGAGCACGCTTTCACAGCACCCGCAAACTACTGAAAATTTGACAACTAACCGCAATTGTTGTAGTGGTCAAGACATATGTTGATTATACGAACGACACAAGTATCTTGGATCGCGCCTTGCCACTTCTGATCAAGGAGCACAACTTCTGGATGACGAACCGGACTATTCAGCTCATTGTAGATGGCTGCACTCATTCTTTGGCTCAGTGAGTCGTTTCCAAGTATCCGAAGAAAGTGTAAAGTTACTCTCTAACCTTTCGATTATAATAGCTACGCGGTTCTGAACTCAGAGCCCCGACCTGAATCGTATAGTGAAGATTGGGTCACTGCAAACAATCATTCATATTACGCTCAGTCAGGTATCATCTACCCAGAGACACATGCTCTCAACGACTCTGAGAAGGCCGATCTATATGCAAATCTGGCCTCCGGAGCCGAGTCAGGTTGGGATTATAGCAGCCGTTGGATTGCAAACCCGTCCGACGCTATAAATGACGTTTATTTTCCATTGCGGTCTCTCAACACGGTGAACGTGATAGGGGTCGATGTGAACTCTATACTATATGCTAACGAGATCGCTATCGCAGCCTACCTAAGAGACGCTGGCGACGACGCTGCAGCCGCTGAGTTTGAAGAGCTAGCAAAAAATCGATCTGCTTCCATGTTTGAATTAATGTGGAATGACAAGTACGGCAGCTATTTTGACTACAACTTGACATCCAAGGCGCAAAATTTGTATATCCTTGCAGACAATGATACGACAGAGGCACAAAAGGCGGACGCTCCTGATGGCTATCAGGTCTCCTTCGATGCTGCGCAATACTACCCTTTTTGGCTCGGTGCCGCGCCTAGTCAGCTGAAGAACAATCCACTCGCAGTCAGAAACACCTACAAACGCGTCGCAGACCTCTTGTCAGAGAAGGCCGGCGGTATTGCTGCAACAGATCTCCAAACAGGCCAACAGTAAGAAACACATCATATTTACTCCTCCCTATCCTGGCAGCGAGAGCGAAAAGCCAATAATTTTGACCTCTATGTCTACGCTTCGATAAAAACCGCCACACATAACAAAAGACAAATACTAACTGTTAGACTAGATGGGACCAGCCGAATGTTTGGCCACCACTTATGTACGCTATAATGAAGGGCCTACTCAACACACCACCGACCTTCGGGAAAGAGGACCCGTACTATATCGAGACTCAGGAATTGGCTCTTTCATTGGCGCAGCGCTATCTCGACAGCACGTTCTGTACATGGCGGGCAACAGGCGGTTCCACCAACGAGTTACCCCGTCTCGGCGAGGTTGAGGACCCCGAGGCGCAAGGAATCATTTTTGAGAAATACTCAGACGAATCGATCAACGTGGCCGGTGGTGGTGGCGAGTACGAAGTTGTGGAGGGATTCGGGTGGTCGAACGGCGTGCTCATCTGGGCCGTGGACACCTTTGGTAACAATCGTGGGTTACTCGCTTCTAAGAATTGTGTTGTCATTTCTTACTAACTATAGATATAGTAAAACGCCCGGATTGCGGTAACCTAGAAGTGGCCCATTTAGATTTAGGAGAAATGAAGAGGGCCGTTTTCTTGTCTGATATTGACGCTCGGTGGACGAAGAAGTTTGGCAGGAGGGCTTCGTGAGTGGACGTGGTCATTATGCAGTTAGTATATATGGCTTCTCTCTATATATACCAAGCGACCTAGATTAGAATGCCGTTGGATAATCATGTCCCTTGCTAGTAATACTTAATCATTTCTACTAATCAAAAACATTACTCTTCCTAGATAGTCTATCTGACCTAAAGCCCGCACAATATATATATGTTAATGTATTTTTATAGAATCTATAGTATACTGTCTCGTAACACAGTCACAGATTCTTTATGGAAGCCCAGCAAGCGAAGCCGTGGCAACACACTTTCGCACCCTCGCGAGCTCAGTAAAACAAGTCTTAAGCTTCTATATCAGTCCGAATAAGCCCAAACATGACTTCGCCCATCTGCTTGCCATTCTTAACAGCAGCCAGCCTCTGCGTCCCCTCCTTAACAAACCCAGCTTTCTCCAGCACACGCTGGCTAGCCTTGTTAGGTTCGAAAACAGTGGCCTCAATGCGCAGGAGATCAGGGACCGTAGCAAAGGCCCACCGTGTGAGCTCTCGCACGACCTCGCTCATAACTAGGACAGTCAGTCAGTCAGTCAGTCAGTCAATAACCAACGATAGTAAGGGAACAAAAGAAAAACAGAAAAGATAAAAGCACCAACTCACTCCCGCGACCCCAGAACTTCCTGGCCCCCCAGTACCCGAGCTCGCGCGTGCCGGCGTAGATGGGGTCGCCGCGGGGCGGCTCGAGGGCGATGGAGCCGGCGAGCTGGCCGTCGGGCGTGAAGATGCCGAAGGTCAGCGCGGGGGCCTCGAGCGACGCGCAGTGCGCGATGAAGTCGCGCGCGTCTGCTACTGAGTACGGCGACGGGAACCGCGACCGCAGGTGCCGCGCCACCTCCGGGTCGTTGGCCGCCGCCGCCATGGCCGCCGCGTCCGAGGCTTCGTAGCGCCGCAGGTAGAACCGCTCTGTGGCTAGGATGGCGCTTGCGGGGATCGTGTGCGCTGTGCTGCTGGAGGCGTGTTGCGAGCCGTCGGTTACCGTCGGAGGTGATGGTGCTTTGGGGGTTTGAGATGCCATTTTTGGGCGGTTGGATTTTACTTTTTGAAGAGAGTTTGAGGCCTTTTGTTTCTGGGAGTTGGGTTTTACCGTCTGCGGTTGATCTGGGCTAAACTAATTGTGAGAAATCCAAGGCGTGGTGAGGATATCTTCAGATATTTTTATGTAGTCTCGTCGAAAGAGTTCTTGCTGATAACTTATAACTTATGGCAAGGAGAGTGATCCGCTTAGACAGGTTTTTGTGTACGAACACGCCTTTAGAAACCAGAGAATGGTTAGGAGTTTGAGAGTTATCACGAGAATTGATAATGATGGAGTAAGGTCGCCCATTTTATAGAGAACGGGGTGAGTCACGATGTAAGCAAAGAAGGAATATAACCTCAGCGTGAGCCCGTTAATTGGAGTACATGACTCGAATTCCCCTAAGGTTACCTATGTAGTTAGATATATAGAACATCACATTGTAGGTTTTATATTCATTCATAACCAATTGGTTTCAAAGTGGTGATGGCGGTAGGGTGTATTGAGTGGACAAGTGTAACAATACTCGCATGGGAACATTTCGTGTAATACTACCTAGGGAGAGAGGTTAGGGTCCAACAAATGCGTTAAGAGGAGTAGCACAATAGAGAGTCATAACATTGAGGGCAAACACAGATCACAACGTAGGCACATGGCACAGCTATATAAAGTGTGTGCACATATAGATAGTCCTCCCTGTCCACGTTACCGGTATCGAAAGAGTGCTTGCGCAATACGCCAAGCCTACATATGTAAGTCATATCTTTTTAGACCTCGTAGAGACCTCGGACAGTACCGAAAGCACGTGGAGAAAAGCAAGCATAAAAAGGGCACAGCAAGTACATAGTCTGTACATAGGTAAGTACGGAGTACGTGTACTAAAACAGGGATCTGTTTAAGTAGCATAGGGAGGTCCAAGCCAGCTCCCAATTGGCTGGATTGATTGGCTGATCCCTGGAAAGTGAAGGTGGCCTTTCGTGCCGTCTGCACTGTATCTATAGTTTATCTTCAGCCGGGATCCCTCTAGGCTTGAGTAGCCTCGATGAGCCAGTTGTCTTCGCCAGCTTCAACACCGACCAATTCCTCTTATTGCTGAAACGTCGATCCTTTTTTTAGTCACACGACCTGCCTGCTTGCTTGACTACCGACCGACGTCGTGGTGTGGACTAGCTGTTGGGTCGACGTGGTGCTATTCATCTATCTATTGCCTTCATGCACGCGCGTTCCCTGTATCTAATGTCGCATTTACGGTGATCTGTTCCCTTCGCCATTCTTCTGTCGCCATATTCTGCCGTCCACACCCTACTGTCACACACTGCGACGCCTGGATCGCGGAGAGTAACAAACTCCCATTAGCAGCCTCTCACCGGGTCAACTGCCATGCCTCCCAAGTCGAGGTTCACTAGGCTTGATGCCTTCACTAAGACGGTTGAGGATGCAAGGATACGCACCACGTCCGGCGGCATCGTCACCATCCTCTCCGTGATTGTTGTTCTCTACCTTGCTTGGGGAGAATGGTCCGACTACAGAAGGATCGTCATACATCCTGAACTCATAGTTGATAAGGGCCGGGGTGTGTTTCCCTCTCCTGGCCTTCCCTCGAGTTGGTTAGGTAGTTCGCTAACAGTTTCTGTAGGTGAACGTATGGAAATCCACATGAACGTTACCTTCCCGAAGCTACCCTGCGAGCTCCTTACCCTCGATGTTATGGACGTGTCTGGCGAACAGCAGCATGGTGTTTTACATGGCGTGAAAAAAGTTAGGCTTCAGCCCGCCTCCCAAGGCGGAGGGGTCATTGATACTACCGCACTCGCGCTGTAGGTCAACTCTCCTTGATGCAATTGCGCTACTGCGCGTGATCATCGGCGTTAACCATCGTTGTAGGCATGCTGCGAGCGACGAGGCCAGTCACCTCGACCCCAACTATTGCGGTTCTTGCTACAGTGCGCCCGCACCATCCACCGCAACGAAACCAGGATGCTGTAATACTTGTGACGAAGTACGAGAGGCATACGCGCAAGCTTCATGGGCTTTTGGTAGGGGCGAGGGTGTTGAACAATGCCAGCGCGAGCACTATGCCGAAAAACTAGACGAACAGAGGCATGAAGGCTGCCGCGTTGAGGGTGACATTCGTGTCAATAAGGTGATAGGAAACTTCCATTTCGCCCCAGGTCGGAGTTTCAGTAACGGCAACATGCACGTTCATGACTTGAAAAACTACTGGGATAGCCCCGTGAGACATTCGTTCGAGCACGAAATCCACCAGCTCCGGTTCGGTCCTCGGCTTCCTGAGGATGTAGGCAAGAAGCACGCTAAGAGCAGCCCCTGGACGAATCACCACTTAAACCCACTCGACGAGGTTAAGCAGACCACTGATGACCCCAATTTCAACTTCATGTATTTCCTCAAGGTTGTCCCTACGGCGTACATGCCTCTGACCTCGTCTAAGTCGAGTGGATCCGACCGAACCACGGATGAAAATGTGTGGTTAGGCAGTCTGGGGAGCGGTTTTGACGGTAGCATGGAGACTCATCAGTACTCTGTTACGAGCCACAAGCGAAGCTTGAATGGCGGTGATGACAGAGCTGAAGGCCACGAAGAGCGCATGCACGCAAGAGGCGGCATCCCAGGCGTATTCTTCTCCTACGTAAGTGACAACGGCGCGCTAGTAACGGTAGACCCATGCTGACCCTAGACTTTCTAGGATATATCACCGATGAAGGTGATTAATAGGGAGGAGCGAGCCAAGACATTTGCAGGTTTCCTTACAGGTCTCTGCGCCGTGCTTGGTGGCACACTGACAGTAGCGGCTGCGGTCGACCGAGGTGTATACGAAGGAACCACGAGGTTAAAGAAGCTTCAGTCCAAGACTCTATAACACATAACGCGGCCTAAGAACAAGTGCTCTTGTAAGTGTAGAATAGGTAGGTAGGTCCAGGGTTAAATTTCGATAGTTGTGCGTGCATTCAATGGAGTTGGGCCAGTCTACAGATTTCAAAATTGGGTTCGATAGTTTTTCTGTTATTGAAGCTTATATACCTAGCGTTTACATATGTTTACAACAATATGTGAAGGCGCGCGTGGATTTGAATTAGGCTTAGCGTGCTCGACTTTTGTACAACTTGCACATAAGAAAGCTGCTGTTGAAACCGTTCAGTTTCAACAGTTAACTAAAGAGAAGGCCTATATCAATGTCACGGTACACAGCAGTGAGTAACAAAATTGGCTTCAACGATACTATCAGGTTGTTACCAACAACCCCTTATTCAGCCCCATACCGCTACGGATGTAAACATCAATGAGAAACTCCCAGGATCTGTAGCATACTACCAAATACCAATCTCTTCATATTTTTCTATGTTATCCATATGCAGGACGCTCTTCGACCAAATGATGAGGTCTTCAGGACATACTATGAAAAGGGATACAAAACTTGGTTCGAATTATGGGAAAAGGCGAGTGCGAACTATGATCTCCCGGCAACATGCTTACAGTTCGAGAACATTTATCCGCAGCATCCACATCTTCCCAACGGTCTGCACGTAGATAAGTCAGGGTTAGTGATTGCTAGGACTACCTGGGTGCCTGCTCAAGGCTCCTGTGATCTCCCTTCTTTTGAGCAACTCTTCTTACTGCAAGCCACAGTTCCGAGACCTGTGACCATAGACTTTGCAGAGGATCCTGGTTCTCTATTTCCGAAGTGGCCCGAGAAACATAACCACATCGCCATTCTGGTACTTGCGTGGGCGTATGTGCTATCTGCACGCTGGGCGGAAATTATCCCACGGGCTTCTGCACTCGAATATTCGGAAAGCTTGGCGCCGTGCAAAGCGAGGCCAACGCGCGAGAAAAATGACAGCAATGCGACGTCGGCGGTGGTAGACATAGGAAATGCGAACGACAAAGCAGCTCGCTGGTGGGCCGCAGTCCTGGCGCCGGGACAGGGCTGGAAGGGACGTATTCCTCACGAACGCTACAGCTTACAACCGCCGTGGTCTCTTGAACTAGAGGCCCCGATCCGATTTGTCCTCTCTGGGGCTGACGTATCCGAAGAATTCATATCTTCTTCCCCGGCAACTTTCACCGACGCTGCGGGGTATATCGAAGAGTACGTGGCCCTTCACGACGCAAGCAGACAAAACCGCATCGCTTTCGCTGCAGCGTTGCTTTTACCACTTGCTAATCTGGAAAGGAGAAAGGCCGTTCTTCCTCTGCCTCAATCTTCTGATAGAAAAGCGACAGACTGGTATCCGTCGCAATCTCCGATCTGGGGCCACGACTTGCGTCAATTAGACAGATTACTAACTCTGAGCTGCAATTCAAACGGCATGAGAGCTATATTGGGCAGTATTTTCTACGAACCTAACACTCCTTCTCACGTTTGCGGAGCTTGGCTACAAGGCACCGCCGCTCTTCTGCAATCAAACTTTGCCCAAGATCCTCATATTCTAGCCTGCATGTTTTCTCTACGCAGCCCACATCTAACCTGTCTTTGGTTAGGAGCGATAGTCTGTGGAGTGCATCCAGCCTTTATTCGAAGTCGCTTTGGGCTGCTTGGGCTGCTTGGCTTCAACAGAATCGACCTCCATGAAGCAGCCTGGACGGGAACCCTTCTATCATTCATCCAGGAGCCGGTCACCAGACTATCCGATGAAACGACTTCAATTTCCCGGGCTGACGAGTGCCGGCTTATGTACCTTTCTCAAGGGCTGTACAAAGACACGCCGCCGATTTTCCCGTATCCTCCCCTTGGAGATATACCCCTCCACGACGCAGATGTGGATGTCCAGGCCCACGCTCACTGCCTGGGCAGTCACAGTCTCAGGTTTTCTAAAATCACTTGGCCTTGCGAAGATGGAAGGAAAGAAGTGCAAAATGCACCACAACTGCTTCTCGCCAGCCGCGAGCCGAACATCGATAATGAATTAGACGGCACGCCCATTAGAATCAACTACGACATGTTGGATCGCGATAAGGATCTTTCCGAGACTGTAACTCGCAATATCTTTGAGTGGATGCGGGATATGGACGGATTTCCAATCTCTGAGCGAGACATATATCGCCATGAGTGGATTTACGACTCAGATGACTCAGAAGATGACGAGACCCTTCACCCAGAAGGCGAAGGTCTTTCGACGGCTGGCTGGAATGTATCCTCGCGGACGGGACTGTGGTTATCGAGAGCGGTCACTCAGCGTTGCAATTCTCTTTGACGGTATCTTCGTAACGCAGTCTCTACTAGAGCAGGCAAGGACGTCGGTAGTTTCCATCTTTCAAGACTTCAGTAACCCCTTTTTATCAAGGACTGATAGGGAGGAATGCTATTATTTAGAAAGTTCGATACCCAGCTCGATAACACGACCCGGCGAACTAGACCGAGGTACCGCATATAGGCGTGGTAATGCGTTGTACTAGGAAGATAATACTTCTTAGAGACATGTATAGTAACAGGTCACACTAACTAATCTTAATAGAAGTATGAAGAGTTTTTTTTTATTTTTTGACTGAGTAAGTTACAAGTAGCACAAATTTCTAACAGCTTCGAGAAAGTGTTATAATGCATAACTAAGACAACTAAGAAAGACTACAAGCTATTGATATAACAAGACATAACTAAGTTTACTGCAGGGTTTAACAACAAGGCCGCCATTTTGCTTCCATGTTTAATACCACTCGAACTTACTTAAATATAGTAGCCTCGGTATAGATCTGAAGCTAAGATGTGTAATAAGTAAGTTATGTGTAACACAATAGGAATCGAGCACCTCAGTTTCATCCAACGCTAGCGTTCCAAGAAGGCAAGGGTTTGCCAACGAGTTGACCTACTTAGTCAACTCGGTCTCATCGACCCTGGTGCTGTATCGTCTTCTTCGATATTTCTTCCACTGTATTTGAGCCGATCATTATTTCTTTTTTGCGATATATTTCTGGAAGAAGCCTTTGGAGCATTCATATTTTCGTATAGTTAAGTTTTGTTCATTTAATGTAATAGTTATGCTTTATATACCGTTTTGTTAATTATATATAGCTTGGTTCGAATCTATACCTAGAGGCAGGAGAGAAAAAACGTCCGTATACTCCATCTATATCTGACCGCAATACTGCGTATACTGGCGGGTTACACGGGCGGTGAGTAATCCTGCTGGAAGCCGATTGTAACCAGTTGTCACAGCGATGACTACTTCCCCATATGTATTTGATGGGGTTCTGGCGGAAACTAGCTATAAGACTAAGATAGCTATGGTGGTGTTGTCATGAAATTCTAATCGTGATTTATCTAGTAGGTATACTAGAATCGGTAGCTTAGATTTTGCGTAGATACAGGGCAAGGAGATAAGCCGTAAGTAAGTAGATTTAGTGGGCTTGGTTTGGCTAATGTACCCCATATACTGTATCATTAAGCCAAGACTCGCCCCATTCTTTTCACCCAGTAACAGGTCATTTGACATGTGTACGCCAAATTACCCCCTTTCTTCAGCTTCAACAACAACTCCAGGACGAGGACATTTAACCTACGCAGTCTCGTTGTGTCAGTCATTCCGTCTTCCAACAAGATCCTTTTCATTTCTATGCCTGTGTATATGGCCACGCACCGGCGTCGCTTTTATTGTTCATAATTAAACATCGGCAGTCGGAAGACGGCAGCCGGCAGACGTCTGATTGTGCATCGCCCGGCTCGTACCATCATCATTTGTCACGAAACAAGGCCGTGCCGCTCCTAACGATCCCTCGTTCCATGGAGATTCTACCGTTCGTCCTAGGCAGCATTGACCTCATAATTCATGCATCAGCCAGGCCTGTCCATTCCCATCAGCGCGTATAGCAGCAGGACATAGCCCGTTTCTGCCGTGCGCGTTGCATCTGCCGTCCGTCGTGCTCCTGTTAGGGCGCAGCACGACCGACCTACCCTGACGTGCCTGGGTTGGGTGGTCTGGATGACCCGTAATTGACGTTGTCGTGCATCGCACCTCGCACCCTACTTAGCCTTCGCCCCTACACAGCTACCTTGATTGATTGATTGATTGATTGACTACCCCGGCCAGCCTTTGCCTTCATTCACCATGGCGAACCGGCCCAACTTCATCGACCTACGAACCGACTCTTCTAACTCGGCCGCCAACACGCCGTCCTCTCGTCCTCTTCGATCTCCACGCTTACACATCGCTGGCGAAGTGCCTCCTGCTTTATCTCCCCTCGATGCCTTCGCCCTCCAGAGTCGCCTGCTTGCCAAACAACTGGAGGAGAGCTCCAAGAATGGCAATCGGGTGAGCCGTCTTCCCCCTCTGACCACCGAAAGTCCCTTAGTAGTGCAGGGCCGCTCTGAGTACTTCCGCTCCTTGTCCTACGATTCGAGCGATGAACAAAATGGTCTGTCGCCGAAGCAGCCCGCTGGGCTGGGCCTCACTACCGAAATTGAGACCCCTCAAGACCGCCCACGTTCCATGCATCCACGAATGAGTCGCATTCCTCCTACACCCGACGAATCCATACCCGTCCCTCCAAATCCGTTCAAAGATGGCCTTCGTGGCCGTTCGTTGCAGAAACTCGACGAGGATAATGGCATGTACGGTGCACGCAGGGAGCAGTCGCCCGGGGATCTGGAATCAGAGCCTCGATCTGCGGGCCACCAAGGGAGCTTAGGACGTGCATCTCCGTCGCATGGGCGCTTCCCAGCATCGCCTGAAAAGCTCACCAAAACCGCTTCAAACGAATCGGCTAACCTAGTTCCTCCCCCGCCTCTGTTTCCAAAGCGTTCATCGAGTATTATGTCGGCACCCTTAGACGCCTCCTCCCCCAACGAGGAAAATCTCAGTGCATCGTTTCACTCTCAGCCGCCACGAAAACTATCGTCGGCTAGTGCCTTCTCTGGCCCAGTACTCGCATCTCCCATCGCTCACTACCAGAGATCGCCTTCAATCAGTTCCGAAGCATCTGCCCCGCTACCAAGACCCTCGTTTAACTTCTCGCGCCCGCTTAGTCGCGCAGGGACGCCGGTATTGGATGCTCCTTCCCGGCAGGCATCTTCAGATAGCCATCCTTCATTTATATTGGCCGATGACACTGCCCACACACCCGTTAGTATGCATAGCGATGCCTTTGCAGAAAGCTTTGTGGCTGGGGGTGATGCGGCGCCCTCATATATCTACTCCAAATATTCATTACCACGTGGCAAGTCATTACAACGAAATTCTGCTCTCTTCCACGATAGCGAATCGCCATCTTCTTCGTGTGCTTGGGAAGCCCCCGCATCAGCGGGAACTAGACAAGCCCCTCCATCCCCTCCTAGTCGGCCCTCTAGCTCTTCTTCTCGATACCAAGATGGTGTAGTCATGGGAGAATCGCTTGTAGGTCGTCCGTCTTTAGAACGCAGCAAGCTCTCTACCGAAATGTCAGCAGACGGCGAGCCATTCCCAAGCCTCAGTCGGCCATCCACTACAGATAGTCGAATATCCACAGATATACCCAGGGGGCGAGCCTTAACATCGCCCACCCACGATGACGCTCAAGCTAGAGCTCGAACACCCATGTCTGTCTCAACGAGTGATTCTGCTAGTACTATTAAGCCACCTAGGTCACAGCAATCTTCAGCACCCACCGCTGCTGAGATAAGCCCGGAAGAGCATCTAGCTAAGGGCATTAAGTGTCATGAAGAGGGGTCTGTTAAAGAATCTACCTATCACCTACGTCTTGCTGCACATGGTGGAGACCCCACTGGCATGTTGCTCTACGCTCTAGCATGTCGACATGGCTGGGGTATGCGACCAAACCAGCGGGAAGGTGTCCAGTGGCTTCGGAAAGCGGCTGATATTGTCAGCGCAGAAATTGCGGACGATGAAGATCACGCCAAGGAAGGAAAGACAGTCGATTTCATGGAGAGAAAGACTCGGAAAGCACAATTTGCGTTGAGTATCTATGAATTGGGCGTCAGTCATATGAATGGATGGGGCATCGAACAAGACAAAGCACTTGCACTTCGATGCTTTGAAATCTCGGGAAGTAAGTTGTGTGTTCGCACGAGATCCGTAACGATCAATACTAAAGTACACGACAGATTGGGGCGATGTAGACGCTCTAACGGAAGCGGGTTTCTGTTATGCGCAAGGGATTGGCTGTAAGAAGGATCTCAAAAAGAGCGCCAAGTTCTACCGCATGGCTGAAGCAAAGGGCATGAGCATGCCAGGAAACAGTTGGTAAGTTGTATCCACACCCGCTTATGCCTCTTCTGTCATACTAACGCTTAATCCTAGGATACACAAGGCGAAATACAGTGATGACGCAAGCAGCACAAAGTCAGCGAAAGCAAGAAGCAAATCAAAAAGTAGGGGGATTTTTAGCAAGAAGCCGAAAGAAACTGCACCTTGATTTCTTCATGAGGATAATTTTTAGTCATCATTATTCGGCGTTTATGGTTACGGAGGTATGCTTCAATAAAAGCATCGTGTATACCATTGTCATTTCGACATGACGGCCTGGGGAAACATGCCACAGGCATGATATCATTATTCATTTTATCATTCGACATATTTACTCGATATCGAAGCGAAAGAGCATCATTACCCAATATTAGTTGCTGAGCATGATAAGAGGGGGCCAAAAAGTCTCAGACATCAAATTTTTCTTTATGTGTCCATGGCGAAAACTGGCGACAGCAAACGTCACTAGATCCATCCCACACTCCATACACAAGGAGCTAGTTGAGAGGCAGGGGAATTGAGATAACCAGGGGCGCAACAGACATTCAGACAAAAATATCTACAAAAGTATGTGACCAGCTACAGCCCAGGTTACACAGAATTCATACTTGGCCAACCATCACCAAGGTGTGTCACTTCAACCTCAGTTGGACAATGCACCAGACTCAACTAGCTGAACGCAATATAACAACCGGAGACTGCCTCCCGACGAAATATTATCACTACTGTATAATTTAGGAACATCGCCTAGAACGTGCTCCAATTTTATCCTATGTGACAAGCTATTTACAAATGCTACCTCTGACAACGTAAGGTTGACTAAATATGGCGTCGTTTAGCGGGTGGCGTAAGGTATATTCAAATTCTAGGTGGTGTTATTTCCCGTAAATCCCCTCTGTATGGTTCTCGGGGTGAGCACCCGTGCTCTCCCGCGCTATTTGTTGGAAGACGCCTGCTAACCTTTGTATGGCCTCTTCTCCTATCTGGTAATGAGTTATGACTATAATAGCGAGATTAGTAAGTCAAGGGGCTTTGACAGCATCAAGCGAAGCGACAAGGATGGTTCGAATTTTATTTCCGCAAGGGGAAAAGCATAATTCTAAGTGGCACTTACGGCGGTTTCCCATGAGCTTCAAACCCGCCTCTTGGCCAAGTTGTTGGAACCGAGCCGCACTGCAACCTAAGGAACCAAGATCCAGCCAGCACATGTTCGTTTCCACAGGGTGCGTCACTACAGCATTCGGGATTAGCAATCGCTATTTACGAGCATGCTCGGATATTATTTTCGGAATATGGGAGGCTTGAGCATAAGACGTGATTTTGGGCTAGAAAAGGGGCTTTGATGCGAGCTGCTAGATAGGTAAAAGGAGAAAATTCGGAGAAAATCGCTTACGGCGGCCCCCGAGCTCAGTCCACATCTTCTCGACGCGCTTCGCGGTGGCATGCGAGGCCTTCAGGAGGCCGTCCCGGCCGTTGGTGTCCTTGCCGAAAGTGGTGTCGACAGCGACGCGCGCGGCGGCCGTCACGACACCCGACTGGCGCAGGCCGCCGCCGATGGCCTTGCGCACCCACCTGCCGCGCTTGACGAGGCTCCGGGAGCCGACGACGATGCTGCCGATGGGGGCGCCCAGGCCCTTGGAGAAGCACATGCTGACGGTGTCGAAGCAGGCGCAGAAGTCGGCCAGCGAGCCGGCGCCCGACGCGACGACCTCCCACAGCCGCGCGCCGTCGCAGTGCATGAGGATGTCGTGCTCGCGCGCAAACGCCGAGATGCGCCGCACCTCCGCCAGCGGCATCACCATGCCGTCGAGCGAGTTCTCCAGGCTGATCACGCGCGTCGGACACACGTGCACGTTGTCGCCGAGGATCACGTTCGCTTGGACGTCCTCGAGAGTGAGATAGCGGCCATTGCTCGGTCGGACAGGCGTTAGGAGGGCGCCACATAGAGACGCGACACTGCGGGTCCACGTGGTTAGTACATATGTATATATATATATATATATACACTCAGAGATAGGGGTCTGAAAGCGAGAAGGGAAAAAGAGACAGATGCAGTACCCGCCGGCTTCGTATTTGACGATGTGGGAGTCCTGGTCACAGAGGACACTATGAGGCGGCTGCGTGAGCAACGAGCGCAGGGCGATCTGGTTCCCCATGGTGCCGGACAGCACGAACAGCCCGGCTTCTTTGCCCGCGAGGGCTGCTACGTGAGCCTCGAGGTCGCTGGTCGTCGGGTCCTCCTCGAACACGTCGTCCAGCAGCGTCGTCGTCTGGACCGCGTTGAGCATGGCCGGCGTCGGCGTCGTCATGGTATCGCCTGGGGGAGGGCGACACAAAAAACAAGTTAGGCCCGAGTTTCCATTCTTGCTTTGCTGTATGTGTGGGGAGGAGGAGGAGGAGGAGGAACGGCGAAGCTTGGTACTCTTGTGCCGAGGATTAAAATCAACTAACTACCACTCACTCCTCAAGTCAAAGGCAGCCGCGCCTTGGGCGCCGAGCCAGCTATTGGTCGGCGCGCCGTTGCTCGTTCCGTTTGTCGCGTTGCTCATATTGCCGGTGTTCCAGGTCGTGGCGGAAGTAGAAAATGCACGTGGAGATGTTCGCGATGATATCGCACCGAGGACCGGCGGCGGGGTGTTGATATTAATACTGCGATTCGCCGGCGGGGCACTTATACCAGGATTCCCGATTTGATTCACCGGCGGGGTGTTGTTGTTGGTAATAATAGCTTTGCCGGAATGATTCACCGGCGTGCCACGTACTGTGGGACTCTGCCGAGTGTCCCGAGTTCTCTGGCCGTTGGTACTGAGACGCCGCCAGGGTGTTATTGTAGAAAGGGCTCTACTGCTTCTTAAGACGGAGACCATCTCCCTGTGCCTTGCGAGCTAAGCAATTGGACATCAATATCCCGTACTAGGGAGAAAGATATATTGGCAACTCTACGTAAAATGTTGTCTTAATCTTTTACACTACATGTACCTGCACTAGTAGTTCCTAGATTTATAGAGGATACCCGATCGGGCAAAATTCAGGTCACATTTACCTCCCTAGATCGGTTAGATTAAGTAGGTACTTACATATACCTGCAATTCCAAGGGTTCAACCCACTTCTTTTAACCTCACCTGGTCACTACTCAGGTACCTCCCTAACATTCTAGCATTCAGCCATCCCGCCTCACCCCCTGAACATCTGTGCTGTAATCGTCAGCTTGCATGTCCATGTTTGATTGTCATTCTCTGCATTTTTTGATTTCGTGCTTCCTGGTCTGTCGCTATTACTGTAGGAATTCCCGTCCCGGTGTCAAGAATATTTTTACAAAACTAATGCCTATACAATGACAACATGGCACATCACTTGCGCCTCGACAGGCGGAGATGTACTCGCTTGACTTTTATCTTCGCTCTGATATTGCTCTTCCTCCTATGGCTGAATCCCAACTGGACAGACATGTCTGTCCACCATATATCTCGCTTTGATCCGCGTGACGTGGATCTAGCAAATCCCGCCGTAACGCGGAGTCTCTGTCGCCAACATGGGTGGAAGCCGTTCAAGAATGCCGGGGATAGGAAGGTCTACGACCTAATAATGGTTAACACGGAACTGGAATGGCTCGAAATTCGCTTAAACGGCACCTATGACTATGTTGACTATTTCGTCATTGTAGAGTCTAGCAAGACCTTCACAAACCGCGATAAGCCTTTGTTCATCAAGGATAACATGGATCGCTTCGCCGCATACCGGGACAAAATCATATATCACCAACTCGAGATCCCAGATGGCTTCCACTCGGACCGCGCCAACCCGGCCTGGGCCTGGGAGGATTTGCAGAGGAACGCTATGTATGACCAAGTGCTTCCACGCTTGATCGGCGCCAAGGCCCCCGTCGACGGCGATGTCCTTATCGTGGCCGATGTCGATGAGCTTGTGCGTCCAGAGACTATAGTGGTGCTCAAAGCATGCACCTTTCCCCGCCGGCTCACCCTACGGAGCCACTTCTACTATTACAGCTTCCAGTTCATGCATAAGGGCTCACAGTGGGCCCACCCGCAGGCCACCTATTACCAGGGCTGGAGGACAATCCTCCCGGTGAATCTCCGCAACTCGGACGGTGGGCTCCAGCCGCTTATCAAGCTCGAGAAGGGCAATCTGTGGAGCGCGGGATGGCACTGCTCGACCTGCTTCTCGACGATAGACGAGGTCCTAACCAAGCTGGCGTCCTTCTCCCACGTGTGGATGAACAACGACGTCTATCGCGATCGCGAGCGCATTGCCGATCGGGTGCGGAATGGGAAGGACCTGTGGGATCGAGAAGGACAGGTCTACGAAAGGATAGAAAACAACCAAGACGTGCCGGCGCTGCTCCTGGGGCAGCCGGACCGGTTTCCGTGGCTGCTCAACCGCGATGGCCCAACTGCCGGCTTCCAGGATTATCCCGAGAAGCAGACACCCGCTTCTGGGTCGTGAACTACTCAGGGGCAGTAGATGCAATTCGCGTTTGCTGATGTTTGCTGATGTTTTATGGTGTTGTCGTCTCCACGGAGATTTTAACTCGACTGACTCCTTTCCTCCATACCCGCGAACCTTATCCCACGCATTGTCCTTCAACCCGAGTGTGAAGGGCACACATATTTGTATAAAATTTCCCCATCATACCAATCGCAGCATCATAGAGGCTATCAGTTTTGTTCGAGGCGTTTCACGAAGCAGACAGCACAGCACCTCAGAACGATACCCTAGGCAATGTATTTGTTTCATGCACTTTTATGTACAACAAAGCTTATCTTGTATACGTTAGACGGTCATGGAAATGCATAATCAATTTATTTTTATTTAAAGTTTCCCCCATTAAAAAGTGCTGTATGCTGCTCTTCACTGGTCGACCTACCTTCAATACCTTCTATTTTCGTGATTGGAATGTCGGCATAGGTGATCAACGTACCTCGACTCCTTTTAGCTTGACGCGATCAAGACATGGCCATGTTACTGTCTACGAGTCCGGTTACAATTAAGAGATTCACTGGTTTTACGCAGATAATATTTCCTGATATTTATCTACCAGGTGGTTAAACTAGGAGGGGGCAATTCTGGTATTTACTGGCACTCTACTCGCCACTCATCAGGGCCAAAGTAGGACAAACAGTATATCTTCCGATTCATCTTGATAATAGCAGTGTGTTACTTCTAAGTGCCGTGTCAGGTTCGTCAACCAAAGGCGTGCCTGGGAACTGTATATAGGGGTAAGGGGGTTGGAGAATTCCTGCCTCGCCGGATCGCCTAAGCAGTATTTTACCTTGTGTAATGTTTCAACCATGGATCGGAACGCAGGCATATATGTAGATGCACATGTAGCTCACTTGTATGAATTGTACAGGCATGGCAAATGCAGTGTACCTACCTAGACATCTTTCAGACGCTTAGTAGGTACTTAGTCGATCTACATAAAGTACCTACTTGTGTAGGCAACCGCAAAGACTCTTTGAGGTCGGATTAAGTGAGTGTACGTAACCAGATCTGATGGAGATAGTTCATATATGCAGGATATCTACGTCACGGTCGTATGTTTCCTGAGGGAGGTTCATCAGGCTAGCCGTTCACACGTAGAAGTACCTAGGTACATACCAAGCCGCTCCGACTCCAGGATACAGCCCTGAATATATGCAGTGTGACTATAGTGCTCGCACTTGCCGAATGGATGCCTTCTTGTCTCGCTCTGGTATTACTTGAAACTAAATTCAGCAGTCGTTGCGGTTTCCTTCTTTTGAGTCTAGCTTTGATCTGCCAGTTCGTGAATGAGCCCAGGACAAGAGCAATGAGGCCCAACTGTCCCCCCTCGTTCTTCGGTGCTTATCACTCCCTCACCCTCTCCTAAAATCCCCATTCCCCAGGACTTGCTATTCAGGTATACCTATATAGATACAAGCTTCTGGTCTCGATACCTTGAGTTCTTCCTTCACGTCATATTTGTAGGAGCTTTGTCCTTTCTAGGATCGCGCTCTGAGAGTCCCAGTCATCAATACTTGCACCAGTCGCTACAATACATTTGTCCAAAGCAGTATTTCGAGGCCTCCCCCAACTAGCACAATGAAACCCTTCATCACTGCTATTCTTGCAGTCCTGGCAGTCGGTCCTTGTGCCCTCGCCCAGAGTTTCCTCACCAACTGTACATGGCAAACAGCAATGCTAGTCGATAGCTACCTCGGTGCATATTGCAATAACGACAACTGGGAGATCTACAGCTATGATTGGACATGGTAAGATCATCGGACGTCCTCCATTCGGAACTCTCACAAGATAGGTTTCGAGTATGAAGCTTACATTCCTGCTGCCTATAAGGTTCGATACTTCTTACTGCCTCATAAACAGCGGCGGCCAGCTCGCTCCCTACAACAAGTTCGTTCATTCTCCTCTCTACTCCGCCGCCATAATAGGCACTAATCGTGTATTACAGCGGAGACTACTGGCGCAGCTGCAAGGGCTGCACAATTCGGGCTAGCAGTGTTGAGTTCATCATTAACTGCACCTGTTTGCTGTCCAACTATAAGGTGACCACGGCTACGTATGACCTCAGTAGGTACCCCGAGTCGGCGTGAGTGGAAGTTGTGCTGTCTTCTAGCTGATGTGTATTAATAGATAAAATCATCTGGAATCATGACGGCTTCTTGGGTTGCTTCGAACATTTTGGTAATAGGTCCTTGAGGGGCCCTTTCTAGTCTCAATGTTCGTGGATGGAGGATCTAGTAGCATAGGACGAACTAGACTCGGGATTTCCATCATATATCGTGGTATAGTCACTTACGTAGACACATGCGCAGTGTCACACCAGATCGGGTCAGCGTGCCAACAATCGTTTGACAGCTTGTCATCTACAGACATCTTGGTACTCTCAAAAGAGGAATACTACCAGTATATATTAACACAGCTAAGTTTGTGATTCTCTAAACTGTGCTATTGTTTTCTGGCTGGTTAAGCTGCGGTTGAACAAGGAGCCTACTGTACGCCTACTATCTATCAGTTTGGCCAATTGATGCTTGCCAGCAATGAGCTCCTGCACTCACACAATCCGGGCTCGTGCTTATGAGCACCAACAGGTAGCCCGTAACAAAGAATATATCGTTTTTCAGGAGGACAATGACTGAATTTGACAGCATGTTAATGCGCGAGGGTTGGGCGTTGATTCTCAGGGGATGGGAAGCTATAGCCACATTGCCCTATACTTGGTTGACTATGTCTACTGATAGAACGATCGCTTGTACTTGTATCATCTATGGAGCTGCGTAAGGCCCCTATCTTATTCAACTTGCTTGATAGAAGCGGAAGAGATTCAGTCCACTTCCACTGAATAACTCGTTTACTTCTAGTCCCTATTCTTGTGTACTTCTACATACCGTCGTTTGCGAGAAGCTGTTGCTCTGCGACGGCTCTTCGCTCTCGTGTGTGGGAAGGGGAGAGTGGGTAGGTTTATACGGATGGCTAAGTCTGAGTAAAAAGAAGAGTTCTCATTTATTTAACCCTGTTTAGGATTGCTGTTTCTTCTTTGTCTTCTTAATCTTTAAACTTTTTTTTTTAATAAATTGGTTTACTGATTCCAACGTGAATGTTAGGTTTTCTGTTAGAAAATTTCCGACTATCTGTATATTTGCTCCCAGGGAAAAAGACTACCTTCGTTTTTAACTTGGGCTACCGGTAGTTAGCCTTGGTACACGTAGTTCCCTGCTCTAGACTCACCTAAACAGGAAATGGCACTTCTTATTTGGGGTGTAAAAGAATGTATGCGGTTAGCAATATGGAGCTTGAATGGAAAGTTGGGTCAAACAGAGAGCAAGCATTTAAAAGACGCCCGGGGACAAAGGGGGGGGGAGGGGGGGAACAAAACAAAAACCTTCGCCACATCTTGATAATCCTGTAGTGATAGCCCAATTGACAGGACTACGAGGTTAGCGCTTGCGTATTGCTCGTTTGGACTCCTGGGTTAACCGCCGGCCATCAGATCTTGTTCAAGGGGCCGCATAAATGGTCGTAGGACTTCGTCAATATCATGCGTGGTAGTTGTCCCTAGACGAACTGAAACAACACTGTCACAAGGTTCTGTGTAAGGTAAGGAGATATGCTGGCCTTGCTGACTCTATTTTCCCCTTAGGTTTTCAATCTGATCTTTTCAGCGACAATTATTGTACAGAAACTCGACCTGAAACAAGTGACTTGCGTCTGTAGTAGCATTCACATTCAACAGGCCTTCCTTCGCGATCGAAGCTAAGTTTCTACTACGGCCTACCTATCATCGTATCATGCCCGGAACCTTGCAATGTCCTGTTCTACATGCCTTGCGTCTACACCTATCACGATGTCACGCCAGTATATAGCCCAGGGCTTGCCGCTAAAGGAGTTCAGGGTCCTTGCGTAACAATGTTCATAGTTCATGACAACCTCAACCTGGGTGTTCGCCTCAGGTTTGGAAGCAATTAAAAGATGGCGCCTTTCCAACCGCTCCCATGTGTCTTGACCCTGTTAATTGCGGCATCCGCTTACTCGGTCAATGCAGAAGATCGCTCACATTACCAACAGTGGTATCCCCAGTATTCTGACTACTTCACTGGTGTAGCCCGCAATCACTGCGGCATTGAGATCCAACGCTACCTGAAAGGCGACGAGCCGGGTTTTAGGTTCGGCTGCGAGGATACTCTTTCACAGGTACAGTGCGCCTCGGCCAGTGTTATCGGGTGTCTGCTCGGAAACACAAGCGAAGACATCAAAGCCAACACCGCCGCTGCCGCCGTGGTCCTTGGCCTCCTGCCCACGACTTTATCTCTCGCCGGCTCGAGCACAGCAGAGGTAGGACTTCTCGCGTTGAGACGACCTGTCTT
Source organism: Xylaria sp. FL1777 (assembly GCA_022578965.1). Classification (NCBI taxonomy): domain Eukaryota; kingdom Fungi; phylum Ascomycota; class Sordariomycetes; order Xylariales; family Xylariaceae; genus Xylaria; species Xylaria sp. FL1777. Next base: position 58,453 of record MU400618.1, on the reverse strand, counting down.
GGCATTATTCCTCTCCACAGGAGCGCCCTCTGTCTCACCCATCCGGGCGTTCGAGTATCGAGAGCCGATCCACATGCTACGAGAGGGAGCCGGCGGGGTCACAGCCATGTTCAAGCTCAGTGAGCCCTGGGCTATGGCCTTGTCTATTCTGCAGTACGCTGTGGTGTTGGGGGCCACTGCGAATCTCATCCAAGTTAGCCAAAGCCTCGGTACCCAGGCCGTCATAAGTTTCAGCAGCGATAACACATATCAGCCTCTACTCTGGTACTTGTTCGCCCTCGTTATCCATATATTCGGGATTATTGCCGTGCGTCTTCGGGTGAATATCCAATCTGGCCCAGGTTCTTTGCAGCAGAAGATCGGATGGAGAGGGTGCTCATTCGTCCCGAACGTGTGGGCAAAAGCTGGCCAGGAATTCAAACTGTCCGGTCACCAGTCAGTCGCACTATTGCGCATGAGGAAGGAGATTCCCGCATTTTATCTGTTCTCCTGGATTACGTCGACGGGCACGATTGTGCATATCATATATGGCACGTTGATCTTTTCAGGGACCCTTTTCATCGGTATCCAAGACGCGATTGTGGTAGTCTTTCGGTATTTTCTGTCTACCGTTGTTTGTAGAATCATCTTGATGATGGAGATCAGTGGCATGAGACAGAGTACTCAGGTGTTCCAGGAACTTGGTGATGAGGATACGCTCCCAGTAAATCGGGAAACGGAGACATGGGATAATCAGAATGAGGAACGACGTGCTTCAACTATGAAATCGCCTGGCCCGCATTGACGATCTCTTACATACACAATTTGAAATTCCTCTCATTACCCGAAATAGTGCATTTATGTGGTAGTATAGCTATTATCAACATCCAGGTAATATTTGACCTGTAAGTGTTGTGCAGTGTAGAAAGGAGAAAGTGTATGGCGCAAACCTGGGTTACCGGTAGTTATCAGTGGGGTCGCTCACTCTAGTAAACGCCTAACGTTAGGTAAGGTACTTAAATATTGTCCATTCTACAACCCCGCGATATAGGTATCCTACGCTCCCAGTTCCTCAACAAACACGCATCATGGCTGCCGAAGCCGGTGAAGCAGGTATGTTTATGTTCGGCTCAGATCTACTGCGTTGTCTCCTCCTATGCACATGCACATGCGCATCCGCTCAACAAAGCTAACCACATCACACGCCGCCTGTCCAGTGAACCTCGACACGCTGAACGTCCAGCAGCTCACGCAAGTCAAGAACCAGCTCGACCAAGAGCTCGAGCACCTCACGTCGTCCTTCACCCAGCTGCAGGCCGCGCAGGCCAAGTTCCGGGACTGTCTGCGCTGTGTGCAAGGCGGCAAATCGCCAGCTCTCCAAGGTATTTAATTTGCTCGAGAAAAGAAGGAGAAGAGGAAGAGGAGACCGCGCCAATCTGACTTGAATGCAAAACCACCCGAACAGAGAACAAGCCCGTGCTCGTCCCGCTCACGAACTCGCTCTATGTCGGCGGAACCCTGTCCAGCGCCTCGCATGTCCTCGTCGACGTCGGCACGGGATTCTACGTCGAAAAGGTGCGGAGATCCCATCCGATCTCTTCTCTTCCCTTGTCTTCTCTTGCCTACGACATGGCTTACCATTTGTTCTCGATAGAACCTGAAATCGGCCGCCGAGTTCTACGAGAATAAGATGACCGAGGTGGGAGGGAATATCAAGGAGCTGGAGGGTATCGTACAAGCCAAGACAAATAATGTTCGCGTCATTGAACAAGGTACCTCCTATATTGAATTCCTTCCCCCCCTTTTTGTATCTCCATGTGCTAATTAAACGTGCACCGAAACAGTCCTGAGACAGAAAATGGTATCCAACCCCCAGTAGACAACTAATGAATGATGACATACAAAGATTGCTGCTTGGCTTTCGCATACCTATGAAGACTCTACGAATGAGACGTCATTGAGGGCTACCAATACGTCGACGTCGAGATTTACATCAAGCTACTTTTCCCCCCGGCCTAATGTCTAGTGGTCTCTTGGAAACCCCTGTGGGACGTGCCGACGAGACGACCTGCTGTTGCTGCCGTCGCCATGGTGTACCAAATAATGGCTTACCAGAGTCATCCATAATACATTTATTCTAACATAGGCTTGGTTATGTTAAAAGCCCCGACTATACCTAAATTCGCCTTTAGACACGGCTAATGCCATCGAAAAAATCCCGGATATCTAATACCGTCTGGATGAGTCCTTGTACTCTGCTCACAGCGCACCCTGTTGCATCTCCAGCCTCGTCACGCAAAAGACCTTGTAGTTCATTGCCCCAAATCTTTCCGACCGTTTCACCAGATTGGACCCGACTATCCTGCTCCCAATTATCGCCGTAGATTGTCACGTCGAAGTCCAAATCCGCTGGGGCTTTAATGTTCATTTCATGAATGCTTTGCCAGCGCCGATTAATTGTGAATTGAACCACGTACCCACTTCCTTTCCAGCTGAACCAGTATATACTTTTTATTGTCGCCGACTTGAGTTTGGTCGCTAGGGGAGAGCCTGGTAGGCGGATTGCAGGATAGGAACGGAAATTATCGCATGAGCCTTGCAGCTCAGCTGTCCCCTTCTTAAGGTATTGCTTCACTGCTGGCGATGCTTTTTTTTTGTCGTCACCTGGCATGGCGATAATCTTCCAGTCTAGCTTGCTATTGGAGAGGTCGTATTAGTTAGAGAATAAGGTGGTTATGTCCTATGGGGTCGTTTACCTGTCGATACTGAGGCTGATGGCCTCAAACCTAGGTACCTGGGCGCTCTGCGGAATCATCTTGGTTCGCGCCAGGGTGAATCTCAAGGGCTCATTGATGCCGCGCTGTTTCGTCTTGATTGTCTCTAGTTCTGTCTCATACCGATCATCATCATGCCAACTCTCCAGGACGTAGGTTGGCGTGACGTGGGCAGACGTGGGCGTTTGATTATCTATTGGAACGCATGGGCTGTTGGATGCTTGGATCTGACGCATTGTTGCCTCAATCCACCAATCCTCTGGCACCCTTCCCAGACTAGGAATACCCGTCAATTCTTGTCACGGCTCACTTATTGGTCAATATAAACTCACCGGGTATCTAATTGACCCGTGGCTCGCGGATGCTTCACCATACTCTCGAATTGCTCCAACGTGAGGGAGCCGGTTCTATAAGTCTCGAGAAGGTAATATCCTAGATAAATCTTCAGGATCAACGAGCTATGGAGACTTGCGGCCATTTCAAAAGCTTCACATAAGTCCTTCGAGAACTTCTGTCTATATCTGTTTGAAGCCAATTCCAGGGCCGAACCCTGCGTATCAGACAGGCTCTGCACAACGCCGCGTGCTCGTTTCGTAGCATCAATGATATTGACGGAAATTTGAAAGTGGCTCGTCTTGCATGTAGTGGGTGGCTCGACAAAAAAGATCTTGGTACTATTAGAGTGGCCTGAGAGATGGGTTGCCGTCAATCTCTGGCATGTGCGAATCAGCGCTAATGCATCTTCTTCTGTAGGTGCCTCGATACGAATGTATCCAGTTGTCTCTTCAAACTCTATATTGGCATCTTTGTTTCCGTCTTTCAAGTCATGATACAGAGCTTTGATGACACCTCTGATGGCATCAGGTTCTCCCGAGACATTAAAGGTGGCCTTGTTTGGCAAGACACGTTAGCTGAGCTCCATGAAGATGAGGTTGATAAAAGCTGAGGACATACAACTGCACCTGCTGGAGGCCGGGAGGTGGACATAATTCGGTTTGAACATATAGCATTGCGTTTGATCTCGGCTATTGGAGACATAGGAATTACCCCAACAGAGTTACCCAATCCTCTCCTGTTGGTAGCTATGCCGGCAGGCATCTGAGCATCGTAGTATATGGAAGGGGTGGAAGGGGTCGCATCTTGACCCTCAGGAATATCCATTTTGACGTTGGTGGGCTTTCGACGGCAGCCAAGAGAGTCCAGGGAACATGAAGCTTATAAAGATGGGTGGATAATTATGGTGTTATACCTTTGCTGGGAATGTGCCCTGAATATACCAACACGGACACAAGGAGTTGTGAGGGGAGTCAAACCAGAGGTAATCTCAAAAGAAGGGTTGCAAGAAAATGCATATGTAGCTGGCGCCGAGACAACATGTTTTTCTACTAAGGTTGTCTTCCATATAAACAAATTGTTGCATATTCCACTTCAAGAAGTCGCAACCGTCTTGGAGTGTTTGGATCACTGGGGCAGGCACCTAGGCTTGTCTTGGGCAAATAACAGGAAGGTACATAGTAAGTAGCTATTACCAGACAACAACTGCAATTGTAGGTAGTTGCTGAGATATAATATCTTCAAGTGCGGTTGATATACCTGCCTTTTATGAGCCCCTCAACAGAACCGTACACACTTAAATAGGTGAGTACTTATAGGGACTTCAACTTGACTTCTTGCCTAATACCTACCCAGTAGCTACCTACCTTGTAGTAAATAATAGGTACATTTATAGAAGATAAGTATGTAGTACGCCAACTCTACGTACGATCTTGTCATCTTTGCAGCCTGTTCGCTCCCTGTAGACGGGATGTAGGTAGCCGTTTTGGTAAGTTGTAACACATGAGGTACGCTGCATTTATTTCTCCAGAGAAATACAATAAGAGGAAATAGATCTTTTAATCTGTCTTAGTAATTGTATCCCAGCATATAAAATCTCAAAATAGGGTAGATGAAGGTAATCATATGTACTTAAGTAAGTATGTAGGACATGGATCTACTAGAGAGAGCTACATATAAATTGAGTCACATGATGTCGCGTTTGCGATGCCAGCAAGACGCGTCTCGGCTACTTATTAGACGTACCCACTTTATTTTCCTACCTCACTCATCTACAAATTGCAGTGACAGATACGATTACCGAGTCACGGAGGGAATGGCCAACGTACTTCTTCGAGCTATATACACGCGAGAAAGCAGACAGAGAATCACACAGTTATCTATCTGTCGAATCGCCTGCCCACACCCAACGAACCAGCCGTCTTGGCGACATGCCCCGCCGACCTGCTTCTCGAAGCACCAAAGATGACGATCTAACTGACGAATGGGAATGGATATACCGCTCCGTCCCAAGCCACTCGAGCCGCTCTCGCCATGAAAGCGCCCGCCATATCGTCGGCGCTCGTAATGGCGACTTCGAGTGTCAGGTGGGCGACTGTGTCCTGCTGAAGACCGACGGTGCCAACCAAGTCTGGGCTGCCATCATCACCGACTTTGTAGAGTCCGACGAGGACGGCGACATGGCTGCCGACTTCCTGTGGTTTTCTCCCGAGAATGAAATTCGCAATGGTCCTCGCAAGCGCTCCGACTTCCTTCCCGTTCGTATTTTCCGTTTCTGTCTCTTGAAACCGTCTTCCTCGCGTACCATTTCGCTGATGCATATGTGCTTAGAACGAGTTGTATATCACGTCCTCTTCCGATATAAACCCTCTTGCTTCCATCAATGGTAAAGCGCGTGTAATGTCTTCCTCAGCATTCTTACGCGAATTCCCTACGGGCAAGATACCTCGATCATCACCCGCATACAACAAGACTTTCGTTTGTCGCAGAGGTTGCAATGCCCGGACGACTTCCTATACGTCTGAGTTCATCTGGGAGGATATCTTCTCCGGCAGTAGTGACGATATCACCAAGCTAGTACAGCTGGTTCAAAGTGGAACGAAATCCACCAGAAAACAGCCTAAATCCGACGCAGCAGACGATGCTGCTACTGATTATACGCCTAGAAAAAGACGTCTCTATGACGTACCCGAAGACGAGGAGACGGATCATGACGATGGTTATCTGTCTTCGGAAAATGATACCCAATCCAAACCGAGGACTCCACGGAAGCGGCAAAAGACATCACGAGTTGCAACACCCTCGAGTCGGAAGTAGGCTATTTTCTGTCTATTAATTCTATTTCAGCCCCTACTTAAATTCATCTTGAAACTAACTTCGCGCAGTAGGATTATGGTGAAGAAGGCACTTGAGTTTACGCCACTGGCTACCCGCATTTTGTCGCCCAGTCACAACCAGTCGTCACCATTCCAGATCGCCAGGGCTCAGCTGCACGTAGCATCTGTGCCCACTACACTTCCATGTAGAGAGACGGAATTTGGCATTGTGTACTCACATCTCGAAGCTGCCATTACGGATGGTTCAGGAGCATGCATCTACATCTCTGGCACACCTGGCACCGGGAAAACGGCCACTGTTCGTGAAGTTGTCTCCCGACTGGACGACGCCGTCCGAGCTGACGAATTAGATGATTTCATCTTTGTCGAGATCAATGGTATGAAGATTACGGATCCTCACCAGTCCTACTGTCTTCTTTGGGAAGCTCTGCGAGGGCAAAGAGTTAGTCCAAGCCAGGCACTGGATCTCTTAGAGCGAGAGTTCAACAATCCAAGCCCGCGCCGTGTTCCTTGTGTGGTTCTGATGGACGAACTAGATCAACTCGTGACCAAAAACCAGAGCGTCATGTACAACTTTTTCAACTGGCCAGGCCTACGGCATTCACGACTAATTGTGCTAGCCGTGGCCAATACGATGGATTTACCTGAAAGAACGCTCAGTAACAAGATTAGCAGCCGCTTGGGCCTGACACGTATTACCTTCCCCGGCTATAATCACGAGCAACTAATGAAAATCATTCAGTCGAGGCTTGAAGGCGTGCCAGGCCAGATTGTGGAACCGGACGCGGTGCAATTTGCCAGCCGCAAGGTAGCTGCCGTGAGTGGCGATGCACGACGCGCTCTCGATATCTGCCGGCGAGCTGTCGAACTGGCCGAAGCAGAATCGAAAGGCTCGGGCGGTGATCCCGCTACCCCCAGCAAGAGGGGCAGGGGGAAAGCGGTAGAGCCCGATAAGAGAAAGGGCTCTCATGGCAAAGTCACCATTGCGACGGTCAAGAGAGCCATTAACGAGGCGACGACGAGCCCGCTGCAGCAATATCTCCGAGGACTCCCATTCGCCTTCAAAGTGACACTCGCGTCTCTCTTGGTACGTAATGAAAGAACGGGTTTACCGGACTCAACATACGGCGACGTGCTGGAGGAGGCGAAACGCGCCCTAGTGTTGGACGCTGCGAGTCGGCGCGTCGGCTTACTGACGCGCGGTGACGCCGACGACGCTCGCTGGGCCGGCGACATACGGAACACGACATCCAAGGCGGTCCGGACGGCCGGCGTCCAGGCCGCTGCCGTGGGCTTAGCCGGTGCTGGCATCGTCATCCTCGAGGGACAGCGAGCTGAGAGGCCCAGCAAAATAAGACTTGCTGTGGGCGACGAGGAGGTAAAACTCGCACTGCGCGACGATCCTGAGATTAAGGCGTTGGGCATAGCATTCTAGATAGGGGAAAATTAAGAAATAAACAAGAAAAAAAAAGAAATAAATTACGAATAATGTGTATCAATCTCTATGCTGTGACAACTTTTTTTTTTCTATTTCTCTTCTTTCAATACAAGCCAAGAAGACTACCAGAGTATGACGCCTTGGGATTTTGTATATGCAAATTATATGTAAAAGTGGTTGATTGATTTATTTGGTAGACCTTGCACTTGGCATTGTGTAAAATAACATCGTCTATCCCCCTTCCTTCCATTCAATCGAGTTGTAGGGTATATGGTTTAATTAAGACAGTGGGCAGAACCATCTATCTAGGGGATGTAGATACAATCTTATACAATTTCCTTTCCCCCTTTTCCTTTTCCTTTTCAAAACCTCTGGCGGCCCAAGGTAGGCTTCCACTCCAGGGGATGCGTCTCGGGCGTGGCCTTGTCGTCGGGCTTCCAGATCTTGATGGTCTTGTCGGCCTCGCCGACGATGAGGCGCAGGCCGGTGCGGTCGAAGGTGGAGCTCATGACGCCGGCCTCGGCGTCGAGGGAGCCGGGCTGGGCGATGGAGTCGAGGGACTGGAAGCGGTGGCCCGACTTCCAGTCCCAGAAGCTCATGCTGCCGTTGTCGCCGCCGGAGAACAGGACGTCCTCGTTGAGGGCCAGCGAGTTGATGATGGCGTCGTGGCCCTCGAGGTTGCCCATGAAGCCGCCCTCGGGGCATTTCCACTGCTTGATGCTGCCCGTGCTGCCCGTGGCGAAGGCGAACTCGGTGGGGTGCACGGCGAGCGCGCGGACGCCCTTCTTGTGGTGCGTGAGCACGCTCATGGTCTTGCCGGCCGCGAGGTCCCACAGCCTCACCGTCGAGTCCAGCGAGCCGCTGATGACCTGCGGGTCCGCCTCCTGGCACTTGACGTCCGCTATCGTGCCCCTGTGGCCGGACATGACGTGGACGTTGCTGCGCGTTCGCATGTCCCACACCCTCACGGCGCCGTCTCGGCCGCCCGTGACGAGCACGTCGAGCAGCGGGTGCAGCGCCAGCGTGTACACGCCGCTCAGATGGCCGTGGTAATGGCGGATGACCTTGTTCGTCTCGAGATCCCAGCACTTCACCATCTTGTCCTCGCCGCACGAGAAGAGGTACGGGTGTCGGGGGGACACGGCAAGACCGCGGACTGTCGATATGTGCCCGGTCAGGGTGAGCCTCAGGTTTCCGGTGGCCAGATCCCATATCTTTATGGTGCGGTCGCCGGCACCGCTGGCGAACCACTGGTTGTTCGGCTCGACGGCGAGAGCCCTGACCCAGCCCAGATGGCCGGAAATGACTCTCATCAGCTTCCACGGCGGATGCCACTCGGGTTTGATCTGGTGCGTTGCCTGCGCGCGGGCGGCGCTCAGGGCCTGGGACGGGGTGTGTGGGGTGTTGGGGCCTGGGGGTGGCCTGCGGATCTGGACGATGGCGGTAGACTCCTGGGCTGGCGTCTTCTCTGCTATGCCCTCTATGAGCTTCTGTGTCTTCTGATCGTCGGCGGTGGCGTCGCTGGCGGGTGGCTTCTTGGCTCTCTTGCGCGCGCTCGCGGCATTGGCTTGTTTCTGGGCAAGGGCAGGCGGCAGAGTCTGGAGATTTCGGTACTCTGCATGAAGCCGTACGGATAGAGCATCTTTCTCGCGCTGGGCGTCCACGGCATCTTCGGTGAGCTTCAGTTTCTTCCTCGGCGACTCGGCCGGGATGTTGGCGAAGAGTAGTTTTGATCGCTTCGCGTTCTGCAAAGCAAGGGACGCGAGGTTGGGTTCAACGACCTCCATGGCGTCGTCTTGCGCTCGTCGCAACTGAGGTTGGCGTTGCTGGTGCGTCTATTGATGATGTTGTCGGATGAAAATTACCTTGTAAAAGAGGAATATATCGATGTCGCTGTATCGTCGAACTTTTTGCTATTGGCTGTCTTCTGGCCTGTCCGTACCAAGGAATTAGATACACATGCACTTAATTGCATACTGGTGCTAACATTACGTAAGGATTTTGTCTCTACGTTACAGTACTTGGCTTACCTAACCTTACCGGGTCTAGTAAAACTAACCTAGTTAGGTATTCTTGGCATGCTAACCCTTAGGCCATTACGCAAAAGGTCATCTTGCCCTTAGCTAGGTACTTTCACGGAAAAACCCCTTGTACAGCGCCTTGCCTAGCGCGGATACTTAACAAGGTCAGGTTTCTATGGGTGTAGGATGCTGTTGCTGTTGGCGGGGAGGAAAAGAAGGAAGCTGCAAGGCCCGGACGGGCCTAAAAATGCTGTGAAATCCTCCTCCATACGCAGTACCTAAGTTTCCATCTCCATGGTAGGTTGGGGCCAGAAGTCAGCAATAGCCTGGACAATTGAATACAGTGCATTTTATGTGCTACCTACAGTAAAAGTTTCTTAATTAGGAAAGACTTTAATGTTGTGCTAGACTGCTAGCAGCTTAGCAAATTCCGTTTTAGCTTAAGATCAGTTCGTTAAGTAAAAAATACATCAAAGTTAAGCTGCTAATACCTAGTCTAGCACAAAATTAAAAAGTCTTTCTTAATTAGGAAATCTTTACTGTAGGTAGTACGTAGCTGAAATAGCTAAACCTAACTAGGTCAGTTTTACTAGACCCCGTGCAACTATGTATACTAGGTAGCTGTCGCAGGCGTCCCACTACAGGCTACAGGCACCCCACGTACCTACTACCTCTAGTACAGCTTATAAACGCCAACTTAAACATAAATTCAACTCCAAAGCCATTAGGTATTCAGTTTAGGTCACTCAAATACATACAGAAAGCTTAGGTATTCTTTCTTTAAAACTAAATAACTCATAAACTTGTCTCCCTATAAGTGCCCTATACAAGTACTACTTATACTGCGCCGCGGCGTTTGCAGACATCTACAACCGACCTTGTTGTTTGTTTGTCCGTCCATTCTTCCACCTCACTGGACGAAAGACCAAGCGGGACAAACATGTCTTCTTCACAACAGGCCGACAAGTTCGCTATACATGCGGCCGCACGAGAGGGCAAAAGTGAATATGATCCCTTCCTTATCTCCCCTTCTATTATCAAAATCTAGAAGTTTACTGATTATGGGATATAGTACCCATCTTCGAGTCGTTACTAAATGTAAGGGGAAATCTGTATCACGCGCAAGCCACCCGGTCACTATCTGACTATATGCTATCACAGGCCGACCCGAAATCATCGCAACGCAAGGATGACGATGGCCGCCTTCCCATCCATTGGGCCGCGTCCTCTAATCAACATGCCATAGCACTCTTGCTCTCCCAGCAGAAGACCTTTGATCCGGATGTAGAGGTGAGCTTATATGACCGGCCTGTTTTGGGCCTGCACTATATTCTAATCTGCCTCCGTTTCAAACTTTTAGGATGATAGTGGCTGGACGCCTCTCATGATTGCAGCAAGCGTTAAAGATGGCGATGCTATCGTTGACCTCCTCCTTTCAAGGGGCGCCGATGTGAATCAAAAAAGTATACTTTTGTCCACCTCTTTCATAATATCAACGTGAGCTGATCTAACATCGCCTTTGATAGACCAAAACGGTCAGGTGTGTTTCCACTCTCAACCCAGACTACCGGCTGTTGACAAGCTACTCATTCCACGGGTATAATAGACTGCGCTTCACTTTGTCGCGTCCAAGAATAACATCGAGGTGGCCCGCAAGCTCTTCGCCAACGAGCCACCTGCCTCCGCTCGGGTCAGGGATAAGCGCGGCCAGTACCCACTGCATCGAGCAGCCGCTGTGGGCTCCGAGCCTATCGTCAAGCTGTTACTTGAGAACCGCAGTCCACTGAACGCTACGGACAGTGCTGGTTATACCGCCTTGCACCATGCTATTGCTGAAGGCCACGGTATGATATTTTCGCTGATTTGAAGGAATATCCTGGGGGAGACTGCAGCTCATATTGGGGTAGGACATACCGCAGTTACCTTGCTAAAGGCTGGTGCTGAGACGGACAAACGAGACTCGGACGGCTATTTAGCTCTAGATCTCGCCCCTGATAAGGAAGTTCGTGCCCCTTGCCGTTTCCTCCTCGTCCCTTATGTAATGCATCAGTTGAGCTTACCGAGCCCACACAGGTCCGGAAATATATTGAACGAGAGGCTGAAAATGAAGGCATCGAACTTTAATGTCTTTGTCGCACGGGGATGATTCCGCATGTGTCGAGGGGCACGCGACCAGATGAGAAATGGTTCCATAACCAAAATCTACTAGGATGACTAGGCTTGAGACTGTCTACCTACCAAATCAAATTTGGTGGTATCTCGTTCACTTGATAGTCCGTTCTACTAGATCCCTATACATGGCCTTGACGTCTTGCACGTCTGCGCGTAACTCCTCCACCAGCTCGCTCTTCTCCCCTAGCATTTCTAGTGTTGTTTGATACCTCTCGTTCATCTCGGCGATTTCGCCCTCGAGATCAGCTACTCTCTTTGTCGCGGTCTTGCTCGTCTCCAATTCCTGTATAAGCGCAACGATCTCGCCACGTGCCTCATCTCGCTGACCTGAGATACGTGCGAGTTCTTCCTTGGCAGCTACCTTTTCGCTTTCTAGCCTACGAATGGCTGCACTCATCCTTTCCACAACCTGAACGGAGGGCCCTGCTGTCATGGTCGAAACCGAGACCATGTCCTGTAGCACATTCTGGGGGGAAGCCGATCTTTCCAAGCCTTCGAGAACATCCTCCCGATCTGTCGCTTGCGTAGGAGTCGAGGTGACGAAATCAAAACCACTAGCTACAGAGGGTGTAGTTGCGCTGGGCAGGCCGGACAGTGGGGGGAATAAGGGGGACCGCATGGGAGGCTGGACAGATGGACGTCTTGCTAACGACGCCCGGTCACTGGGACTAGGCTCGCCATTACTGGAGGGAGCGGAAGTCTTGCGAAGTCGGCTCGAGTAGTTCTGTAATCCAAGAAAGTTATCTCCGCTAAAGGTACGTACTGGTGCCGTGAGTAAAGGAGACTCTGGACGACCGCGGTCGCGATAGACAGGCGCCGGGACTTCATCCAACCAGTTCCGGCGGTCGTGGTCTGTACGCTCTCCCTTGTCATTCTTCAATGATGCCTGATGCCTAGCAAGCTCAGCTTTAGTGTCTGCTAGTGCTGCCTCGGCCTTCTCCGCCCTCGTCCGGAGAGCGTCAAGTTGTGATTGATATGACTTGAGATCGCGTTGAACAGTGGGAAGCTGGCTTTGCATTTCCTCCAACTCTTCTTCTTGACGCTTGGCGCGACTAGCCTACCTCCGAGTTAGCTCCTGCCATTGTGACTATGTTAATTGGCTGGAAGAACTCACCACTTCACGTGCCTTTCTCCTCATCTCGGATTCTCGACGAAGTGCCTCGTCTCTTTCCTTTTCTAGGTTGACAACCTTGGCCTCAAGAGATGCTTCTATACCCCGCCAATTCTCACTGGCGATAGAGTGCTGTGTCTGGAGCGTTTCGATCTGTCTATGTAATTTGACCTGCGCGTCTCCCACGGCGCCGGATGAGGCCTCTTCGGCACTGGCTCTCAAAGCCTCTAACTTGCTCTCTAGTATCTGTACCTCTCCCTTTAATTCAAGTTCTATAGCCCGGGCACGTTCTGACGCTCTCTCAGCTTTCTCTCGTAATTCCGTAATCACTAGGCTCGCACTGGATTCTGCTTGCTTTTTCGAGACTTCAAGTGCCGCAACGGCATCTTCAAGTTCCTTGACTCGTTTTTGTTCTGCTTCTCGCTGATAGTCATCCGTCCTGGCCGCTAATGATTTCGCATTTTCTGATTCTTCTTGGAGCTGGCTCTTAAGGTCGGCTATGGACCGATCTTTCGCCTCATTTTCGAGTTTTAACCTGTCTATCTCTCTCTTGGATTGGCTGAGAAGGCCATGAGCTTCTTCATTAGCTTTCTCTAAGTCGTTCGATTCCTCTATTCGCCTACGTAGAATAGCTGCGTCTTTCTCCGCTTTCTGACGCCATATTTTTTGTTCGTTAAGCTCCTTTTCATTTGCCACCAGCTGAGCTCTCAGTTTTTTTATGATAGTACGGTTCTGATGGTCTGTAGAAGCTAATTTCTGACCCTCTAACATTAATTGGGCGATTTGGTCATCCTTCTCCGCTATCTTCTTGTCTAGACTGCCTGCTGGAGCATTTGTGGCAGCGCTTCTGGCATGTTCGCTTGCTTCTCGTGTGAGATACTGTAATTTTGTTTGGAGAGCATCCACTCGCTCGATATGGCTATTCAGTTCTTCCTGATGGTGAACCTGCACCTCCTGGAGCGTTTTTTCCAGATGGCTGATACGCTCTATGTATAAATTCGATGTAATTGTGTCGTCCGCTGTGTGCTTCACTTCGTCATTGGACATAGATTGTCGCTCAGAATCTTTTTCTGCTCGTTGCGACTCGAGCTGCAAGGAGGATCGAGGGCTGGATACGGCGGGCAATTGGCCGTCGCTAGTAGGTGTAGAGGCACCACCGGAGGGAACCATTGGCGCATGGAGCGGAGGTGATGCGGTCCCTTCCACAGACTGGCTCGTCCTTGGACTTGCTGCCTGAGTTATCGAGGTGGGTGGTTGTTCGGAGGCGTCGGTGCTTGGGCGCGGGCTGGAGATGGTGGAAGCGGCCTCCGTACTCTGTCTAGCAGGAGAGGCAGCATTTCTAGCAGCGACAGCACGGGCGAGGCGCTCTTGAAGCCTATCGTTGGCGGACTTGGAAGGTGTCGCAGAGCGTGTGGGTGGTGTGGGCGGCACGGCTGAGGCACCGGGTACGATGGAAGGCGTCGTGGCCTCTTTTGGGCCGCTGTCTTCAGCAAGAATATTGTCTAGACGAGCCTCGACACCGGCCACGGCTTGTGAGAGGAAGGTACCCCATCTAGACGATTTCTGGGGAACACTCATAGCGAGGTGTGCTTGTTGGGGCGTTGAGTCCGAGACGTAGGAGGCTACGAGCGCGGGATATATCGGGATTGAAGCAGCTGTCGGCGCATTATATCAATGGGGCTGGCGGGTTCACGGATAATCAGCAGCGGCTTCGCAGGAGTTGTACAAACGGCTCAGTGAGGTCTTTGGCTGGATGGCGGGAACTGGCAACGCATCAATGCGTGACGAAAAGAAAGATGCCGAGAGCAGGAGAGAGTGTGTGTGAGAGTGAGACAACATGTGTGAATGAGGTGTGCCAATAGATCGACTACCCTACGGATTATGTGTGACCTGGTAAGACTACGTGTGCGTTGGTACAGAGTGACCACGATTACGGTGGCATGGGCCTCTTGGGGGAGTGCGATACGAATGTTTTTTACGAGGTCTGAGATCCATCCATTTGGGAGCGCTGTTGCCTTTTCGGTATTGTATTGTGATCCTGCAGTACGTACTGCCTAGGTACATGCTAGGTCCCTTATAGAGAGCTATGCGACCTATAGGCGTGCCTTACGCAATACGGCTACTTCTTCTAGGCACGCTTACTTATGTAGTAACTAGCGCAAGTTAGTGTAAGTACGCAGTACTACAACATCATGTTGAAGCTAACCTACAATCTATTGGTCCCAGCAGAGTGGTGCAGCAAAAAAAGGACCAAAATATCACACACTATTTCAACTCTACCATATCAAAGGTTAAGTAAACAGCTAAATAAGATAGAAAAAAGGGCAGATCGAATGAGAAAGAATGAAATGGATTATATGTATTTTTTATTTGGTTTTAGTTACTTTATTTGGATATATGGTTGGTTTTTGAAGTAGTAGATACAGATTCGAGTCTACATCGTTGATTCTTTCCTCTAAGCAAGATAAGTATAGGTACTTACATACTTACTTAGGTGTATCAAGAATATGACGGCTCATTCAGCCTCTCACTATAAAACTACCTACCTGCCTCTTATCTAACCAGAATATCTATATCATGACGTCGTTCCCACATTTTTAACAGTGATGCTTCCGAGACAGTTTTATTAGGAACCGATTCGATAGCGTGTGCAGCTCGAGAGCCATCTATATAATTGTAGCTCCTCTCCATGCTCGCGCTTTCGGCATTCTCGGCTTCCGAATTCTTCTGCCCTTTTACATAGCAGTCTACCTACCTACCTATAAACATGTGATTTAGTGACACTAGAAGACTCATCATCGCTGACGAATACTGCGTTGCACACCCTATATTAGTGGTAACCCGTGGAGCTTGTCGAAAGCTAAAAGACATGAACTAAGACTTACACCACCGGGCGTAAAATACCTAACTCTAGACCTGTCTTGCCGGCTGCCACGTCAGTCTATGTACGGACTGAGGCAAGGCTCTCCCTGTTTTTGCCCTCTCTTACTAATGTGTAGCCCGTACCTATCACTCGTGACGTTCGTTTCCTTATTCATATTCTTAACGTATTATACCTTTCTCTACGCTCTCTATCACGTATAGATGCAGAAATGTCTGCATTCAGTTTTCCCTATCATGAGCCTCGTCCAGGCTTCTGGGGAGAGAAGACGGTCACACTCAACTTCTGCGAAGAGGTCTACCATATCCTCAATGCCTACTATTCCAAACCACTCAACTAACCATTGTATTCTAGGACTATGTTATGAGCTACTATTGTGCGGAAGTCTGTAATGTATGCCATCCACCTGCCTTGTATTGTTATATATAGTCTCCTCCGACTCCGTGGCTCTCTGACCCCAAGCGTCCCTTGCTAGACGATCACCAACGTCCTGTTTCTGTGGCTCGGAGTTCGCGGAATTAAAGGCTGCATCCGATATGGCCACCCTCCAATTTTCTTCGTCACTTTCATCGGCTACATCATCGTTGGTTGCGGCTCAACTCTCTTCCACGCCACGCTTAAGTGTATGTAGACAAGTGCTGACTAACCATTTGGTGTCTACTTCGTCCTAATTGGCTCTTACTTTAGACCCGATGCAGCTTGTTGACGAACTTGCCATGATCTATACGACATGCTTTATGGCTTATGCTACATTCACCTATGCACGGTCTTCTCGCTTCTCGTTCGCGCTTGGTGTCGGTCTTATCGGCTTGGCCTACTTCATTACGGTATGGCGTAAAAGCAGGCTGTGAAGTTAGTTATGCTTGCTGACAAGACCTCGACCCAGGCAAGATACTATGAAACAAAGAACCCTCAGTTTCGTAAGCCTCACCCGGGTCATATTGCTTCTAGGAATGAGGCTGACCGTTTCGTTAATAAAGACCAAGATGCATACGCTATCCTCACAGCCACCGTAGTCTTCTCTAACATGTGGATCATGGAGAGGGTTCTCCGGCCGGCTCTCAAAGCCCGTGAGGATAAGCGGCCACCCAACTCATCCGTACCGACTACCCGAGTGTTTCTCTCTCAAATGTGGATCATGGTCGCAACTGGTGAGATTTTGGCATTGTGCCGCCCAATATGCAATGCTCGAATGCTTACTCCCACATCATAGGTCTGAGTATTTTCTTAGGTGGTTATCTCATTTGGAACTTAGACAACATGTACTGTGACACGATACGTCGTTGGCGGCATAAGATACAGCTCCCGTGGTCTGTCCTATTAGAAGGGCACGCGTGGTGGCACTTGATGACGGGGATAGGAGGTATGTTGATTTGTACTTGCTATCAGCGACGTGAGTAGCCGCTAACATGTATGACTTTGATCAGCATACTATTAGTACGTTTTTCCCAATCCCAGCCTAAT
The DNA here is from genome assembly GCA_022578965.1 of Xylaria sp. FL1777. Classification (NCBI taxonomy): domain Eukaryota; kingdom Fungi; phylum Ascomycota; class Sordariomycetes; order Xylariales; family Xylariaceae; genus Xylaria; species Xylaria sp. FL1777. Next base: position 41,443 of record MU400618.1, on the reverse strand, counting down.
GGCCATTGCTACCTAGTATCAAGGCTTGCCTTCGAATTCCTCGGTCGTAAGCCAAGGCTCGAATTTGCAAGGTAAATGAGAGAGAGCATGGCAAACTAACTGTCTGCAGCATTGTGTGGCGTGTCTGGATTCATCGATGTCTAGATGGCGATGAGGATAAATTCCGATTATACTGGCCCTCGGTTTACTACTTACCTGAAGTTAGAACTGTAGATGACCTACCGTTGGGAGGAGAAGACAAGAGGCGCTCATAGTCGCAAGTCTATCTATTGGCGATACCATATGGAAGGCTGTCGGCGCGAGCAAATGCTTGAGTCGTATTATATCTTAACGCTATCAATCTACAGGCTTGAATGATAGCTCGTAGATGACTCAATCGGCATAGAAACATAATAGACATTATAAAGCTACGGCTAAAATATGTGAGGTTGTCAGAAATTGTGCTTACATGTTGTTGCCTATGAGGCTGGTTACTTTGCCAAGACACCGTGTTTCTTTATCCAGAACATATACACTGTGTATAAGTCCAGTATACATACAGTGTAGCACTGGCTGTAGCTACTGTATGTAGTCGGCCCCACGCAAGTAATTGGTCCAGGGTTCAACTTCACAAGGTACAAGACTCAAATCGTGCCCAACGAGTCTCAATATTAGAGACTATCTCCGCAAATCAAAAGGAAACCCGTCGGCATATCGAGCTGCCGACGAAGCCCAAAGTGCAAGATATGTCTATCTCAAATGAAGCTCTTCAAAAGGTGGGTAACCCAACCGACTAACTGCGCTGCTGTCCCGCCTTATTCTGGTTTCCACTACGAACGAGAAGATGATACAGATGAAGACCAGTGGAGCTGACGGGGTTTTTGGGTTGGATTCGAATAGCTTCTGCGCGAGGTCGAAACGCAAGCCATTGCCTCGCAGCAGCAGATCGCACTTACGCGGACGCAGCAGGCATCCAAGCAGCGAGAGATGCGCATGGCACAACTGACGCGCACCGAGATATCGTCGTTACCGGCAAACACCAACGTCTACGAGGGAGTTGGCAAGATGTACGTATTTTATTGCCTCCCATCTATCTTGTTCCCCGTCTGCCACCATTAGCAGCACTACTATACTCTCGTGCTCTTAATCTTGCTCTTAAACCTAGACGAATCGCTTGACTCACCCTACTCGCCAGGTTCATCTCGCTGCCTGTCGCAGAAATGAAGGGCAAGCTGGACACCCAGATTAAGGAGCTCGAGGGCGACGTGGAGGGTCTAGGGAAGAGGTTGCACTACTTGGAAGTCTCACAGAAGAACAGCAAAGATCAGATAGATCGCATGTTGCGAGGCGGAGTGGGCGCCTCGTGATATGCCTGCATATACTGCTAGCCCTCTCTGGTTTAATTGACGGATCGATAAAAAAAATATATGACATGCCCTCGGCATAGTTACATGTCACGCAAAAAACGGTTTATTGCGCAGCTTCGGGTTTATGTCGTGGCATAACATCATGAGAAGAACAACTCGATAGATGTGGGTTTCTAGCCAATACCGCCCCCGAGAATTCAACAAATAAGAAAAACGGAAACTGTGAACTCATGGTATAATGTGTGTCATGTGAGAAGTCAAACTTGACTGATGACGAGAGGCAAAGAGGCAAAAACTACCTAATTTCTCATCTGGTTGGAAAGCTGCGGGCGGTACGTTTCCATCCTCCACATACATAGCCAAGTTATACGTACTTAGTAATCATTTCGATCTACTAAGTACCTCTGAGACAGGTTTTACGGTTCTGAATCAGAATAGAAATCTCGCCTGAGCCATGCCGCTTTTAGCCTGAGCTTTTTTCATAGCCCAAGATGAACCCTGAGACCTGGCATTGTTCCATGGTCCACTTTTTCTTCACGATATCTGCCTTACATATGCACATGTAAGGTTTGTCGGATTTAACGATATCTGCACATGTCACATTACCTACTTAGGTAGGTAGGAGAGGAGGGTTCAGCGAGATGGCTAGCTTAGTCAGCTAACGGACCACATGTAGTAGTTCGCTAACATACGATTGCGTAGCCTTCTCTCTCCTTTTCTTACGCCGAGCGCTGATCCAAGCCCGAACTGGAGTCCTAGATACCGAAACCCGGCGGGGAAGACCGGCAGTTAGTTGGCGAGGTCCTTGCTTTCAAGAATCCTATTCGAGCACTCCTCTCTCACAAGCCCCAGTAAAGTCTCTCAACATCCCGTGTCCCCAACATCGCAGCCCTACCGGCCCAGGGCACCTACCTATTCCGGGGTTAGATAGGGGCCAGGGGTCTGGACTGGGCAAAGAATGGACCGGACAGAGGATAGACTAGGCAGGAGGATAACATTTCCGGCTTATAATATTATCTGCCGACATCCGTAAACGACCTCGCTAGATATGGATGAAGGATTTAGAACAGGATATGTTGGGGGAGGAGTACATGTCGCAGTGTAGGTACATACGCAGTAGTATACTGCAAGTCGAACTAGGTAATATAGTGCGTATGTCTGTATATTCGCTGACGACATGAATGTAATATTCCCCCACAGAGGTCTCTCTACTCTACGCCAACTCGGCCTCAATCAAGCTCTCGTACCCGCGACCATCGGGCCAGATCTTGACGATCTTCAAGCCCGCCTCCTCCAGAAGGCTCGCCCACATCGGCTCAGTCCTCTCGTAAGCCGAGCCGAGAGCCATGCACTGCATATCCATCACCGTCTGGGTCAAGCTGGCCCCGGTCCGCGGCATCACGATGTCATTGATGAGCAGCTTGGAGTAGCCCTTCTTCATCGCATCTGCTATGTTCTTTACGAGCAGACGGGCTTTATCCCCCGGCCAATCGTGGAGGACACAATGGAGGTAATAAGAACGTGCCCCTGTTCGATTGTCAGTCAGGTCAGCATTTATCATGCCCACGGCCATGAAACTTGCATACCTTTCACGGGCTGGGGAGTGAAGAAGTTGTATGACATCATGGTGATCTTCTCGCTTAATCCCTTCACCTCGGAGAGGCATTCCGGCAAGTCTTGCAAGACCAGCGAGCCGTTCGGTAGGTCTGGGTGTTTGTCCACGACTCGGCTCAGGTCGATCCCGTGATGGCCTCCGATGTCGACGCAGAGCGGTGCCGCGCTCAGATCCGCGCCCTCGACCAGGGTGTTCGTGTCGAAGTACGCGGGCCACGGCAGCTTCTGGTCCGTCCAGCATCTCATCCAGCCGCTGAAGGAATCCTGTGAGTCCGGCTCGGCCATGCACCTGGCGAAGAAGTCCCTGTGCCCGGGTTCCCAGAACGCGTAGCCCGACTTTATCGGATCGTGTGGATTCTTGTATCCGATCTCAGCCAGATACTTTGGCAGCGTAATATCTGTCATCACAAAATGATGTGTCCTGATAAGGTTGTATTATTGCTTTGATCAGTATTATCTTCAGTTCTTGCTTGTCTGCTAGCCTGCCACTTTTTCTCGAGTCTGACGAGCTAATTAACAAAAAAAGTACTCACGAGCATTGGATAGACCTTGGGATAAAGCTCTCGCGATCGCCGCAGGCCAACGAAAATGGCGTTGATTTGAATGTATCTTCCCCAGTTTCTTCGATAATGTTCGCTGCGGCTAAGAGACGCAGCATCCGGCCTGTGAATGAAGAAGTCAATAATAATGACACGGGGTCCGGGGTACTGTCTTGAAGGACGGCAAAATCTCACTTACTCAGCAGTTGCGGATCAATCTCGCGTTCACATACCTGACTGAGCTGAGAAACCGTCATGGCGTGACCGCCGGCTTTGGTCCATCCCGCCCACAGCCCAACATCGAGGCCAGTTTGGAGTATGGCGAAGACGATGGGCTGAGTATAGGTCAACTCATACATTTTCTCCTCATTAGTTTGGAGGCTGCTGATCAACTTTCTCGCTGCTTCGATATGCTGAATCCGTTCACTATCGCTCAATTTGTCGCGACTGACTTGATACAGCGTCGAGCCGATGTCGTTAGTTAAGTCTGTCATTTTGGAAAAAGCAGGGGCGCTACAGTTGGTAGACAGGATAGAGATTGAATATGTGCCTAAGGTCTTTTATTTTTGCAGGAAACTTTAACATTTCTACGGAAAGAGATACTGGAAACCACAAGTACCCCCTGGCTTGGGCGTGATATATATTCGAGTAGCATACATAGTACACCCAACAAACGTCCGCCATATCACTTACAATAATCGTATGACGTTCATCGTGTCGCCGGCTATCGGAATAGTGGAAAATGCGGCCGCAACTCTTGAATTCCATATCATTTCTGCATGCAACGTTCCCCTCATTGCAGTGCCGTCTATCATTTTAAGTACATGCGTCTTGGATGAGTGAGCGTCTCGTAGCAATGCCCCACGACCTGTATCTGATGTTGAAGGATTCATAAAAAGTGGAAAGCTTACCTACCTGTTTGATATCTTGCGCAATATTTCAAGAAACTCTTCGGGGTTGGAACCTCTAATATTAATGTAATCGATTTTTGATTTATCGGAGTGGGTTAATAAGTGTTTTATATATTTTCTTCTTCCTTTTTCGTAACCATCACGACGTCTTATTGAAGACCTGATTACATATCACAAATTACGTACCATTTCCGTGTTTGCTGAGAATCACTATGCAGGGTGAAATAGTCAACATTCTTGGCAGAACTCGGTAGTATTAAGGAGACCATCAACCAGGGAACCCATGTCTCGAAATATTGCTGCCTGCATGTTTCTCTCTGCATATGACCCTCTGTGCATAGGACCCTCTCTGCATAGGCTACTCTCCGCATAGATTACTCTCTGCATATGACCCTCTGCATAGGCTACTCCCTCCATGGATTACTCTCTGCATAGATTCGTCTCTGCTTGTTACCCCTTAAGTTATGATAGTCTCTTAATACGAACATGTTTTATATCTCAATAGTCTCCTGATATCGCATGGACACATACAGGGTTATGAATTAGTCACTATACACGTATAAACGACGTAGTTAACTAGCACAGTTACTAAGTATTTATAAACAATTAACCACCATTGTTTAAGCGATGCCAGCTCTTATATAACACCTAGTGCTAAATAATCAAATGGAATAGTGCTCGTGAGGCCCTAAAGTACTTATGTTCGTAATGGCGGAGTTCATTATGACAGAAATGTTTTCGAGCCAACTGGTCCTCCTAATCGTCTTCTTGATAGGGATTGGTCTTTTTGTCTCGAACAAGAACAAAAGACCTTTACCACCAGGCCCGAGGGGTCTGCCTATACTAGGAAATATTACGGACCTACCAGCCAGCGGCGAGAGGGAATGGGAGCATTGGCTCAAGCATAAAGATGTCTATGGTCTGTACCCAGCCTTTAGCTAATCTACATTTCATCCTTCACGATAATTTTTGGCTAAATAAATAACGTTTTTTTCGGTGGTAGGACCCATAAGTTCTGTGACGGCATTGGGAACAACTATCATTGTGTTGCATTCCCGAGCACTCGCAGTTGAGCTATTGGAGAAGCAGTCAGCCCTTAATTCGTCTCGTACGAGACTCGTATTCGGTGGAGAGATGTAGGTAGCTGGACCGTTCGCCTGCCGCTAGTCAGTGAAATGGTGACATCAACCGCCGTCGACAATGCGAGACTGACTGTGATGAAAGGGTTGGATGGGGTAACACCCTCCCCCTGTTACCATATGACGATCGATTTCGCGCCAGCAGAAAGCATGTTGTAAGTTCGCTGGAGTCTTTTTGTTCCTCCTCCTGGCATATCTCAGAGACACGAATTACTTTAATAGGCGTATCCTGCACTCGCTGCTCCTGCAAACTCCCCAAACTCCGAGTGATTCTTACCATAAGTGGACATTATTGACTCCAGTGTTATAATAGCATCTCATGATCGGCACTCAATCTAATATCGAACCGTACAATCTTCTTCAAGATGTTGAGGTGCATCGGTTTCTTTTCCGCGTACTGCAGGAGCCCAATAACCTCCTGTCTCATATACGAACGTGGGTCGCCAATGTGCCCCTTGCACGTTTCCGCATAGGAATTGACATGATGGGACCTAATAGTGAAGCTGGCGCGATCATCTTGAAGATGATTTACGGATACACGATAGAAGCTCACAAGCCGGACCCGCTGGTCGAACTCGCCGCCACGGCTTTGGATCAGTTCTCCGCGTCGACAGTTCCGGGAGCTTGGTTGGTAGACGTGATTCCCGTGCGTGAGTTTTTTTTTTCATTACCTACTGCCACTTCTATAGTGCTCACCTCGGAGATGTGGGCTTATCCCGACACTCATTTCAGTGCGGTATATGCCCGAATGGATGCCTGGTACCGGATTTAAGAGCACCGCTAGAGAGTGGCGAAAGAAACTGAGAAACGTCACCGAAACGCCACTACGGTTCACTAGAAAGCAGATGAGCAGAGGCAAATACGAAAAGTCATTCGTAGCTGACTTTTGCGAAAGAGCGGGAGAGGATCTCAGCCCGGAGGATGAATATGTTCTCAAGTGGACAGCTGTGAGTTGCCTCATTTTGGTCTAAACGTGGAGATGCGGTGGCCTAGATTTCAGCCTCAATATGTTACTTGATCTGCTCTAGCCTTGCTTGCGTCTCCTCGCTTGACACACCGTTTTACTGACTCGGTTGTGACAGCTGTCTCTTTACGGAGGCGGTGCTGATACCGTACGTCGATTAACCGATTCTCCTCTAGGGTCAAGATAACATGCGCTTACATACATCACAGACCGTTAGCACATTGAGGACATTCTTCCTGGCGATGATGCTGCACCCGGAAGTCCAGCTGAAGGCTCGGGAAGAGATCGATCGAGTCGTTGGTTCGAGTCGACTGCCTACATACGATGACCGTGGCCGGCTCCCGTACATCCAAGCGATAGTGACAGAGGCATGGCGCTGGCATCCAGTCGCTCCGATGGGGGTCCCTCACGTTGCGTCGGCCGATTATGTGTTCGATGGGTACTGCATCCCGAAGGGTGCTATTATTGTTCAGAATATATGGTATGACCTGACCATCGATAGTATCAAACCCGTCACCAGAGTATAATAAGGTTATAAGTCATTTCTAACTTGACCGGATCGCCAGGTGGTTCATGCACGACCCCGCTGTGTATCCGAATCCCTCAACATTCGACCCATCGCGGTATCTCGGTTCGGATCCGGCCCCGGACCCACGGGACGATATATTCGGATACGGACGGCGGATATGTCCCGGCAAGTATCTTGCCGAGTCGACGGTGTGGCTGACGATTGCGCGGTCGCTAGCCGTGTTCGAAATCGGAAAGGGGCTGGACGACAACAATTCTGAGATAGAACCGAGTGTCTCTTTTTCGCCTGGCATCATCAGCCATCCGGGGTCATTTCAAGCTACTATCAAGCCGAGATCGCCTCGCCACGAGGCTCTGATCCGTGACGTGGAGATTTTACATCCTTGGGAGGAAAGCAGTGCGGGAGAGCTCGAGATTTCTGAGTTGTAAGACGTCAAAGACATTTTGGGTGCATGTCTATATTATTCTTATGATCTCTTCTGTATCTGGAACTCTTTTATAGTTCCTTAGCGATTAATCTAGCCATCTTGCCGCCGGGCCGCATATGTTCGAAGCCGAGAGCCGAGCGCAAGTTGCACCAGGATTAACCGTAAGCTGAGTCGAGCCTGAGCAAATGCGGCAAATGCGTTAAGCTCAATTTGGTGCGCGCGCTAGGCCTAGAACCTACCTACAGTTTCGATCGATTGATTATGCGTACCTACCTAATGTTTAACATCGGGTACCGGCTAACGTTCTGCTACGCAGTACGTAGTATACATGTAGGTAGTATGGATGTCCTAATTATAGGGCTTACCAGAGATACCTTAAACTAACCAACCTACCTAGTATTCAGGGTTGATAGCGTGCCGCCCTGAGCCTTGTACTGTGTTGGTTCCTTTTCCCCTCCCCACGCGCGCTTACCTACACTAGTGTACATGTATACCCCTCTCTTCTCATCAGCAGCCCCTCAAGCATTCTCAGCTGCATGTCGATGTGGCCCCCAAAGTCATGCGTGATGCTACCCGATACCTCAGATATAACAAGACAGCCACAGGTGTTTCGGGGCCCCAGTCCTAGCATGCCCATCAAAGCGCACACGTCAAGGGAAAAGAGCAAAATCTGCGAGATGCTGTTGTCCCACGAGATTTAACGCCACCACATATGCTCTTCATATTGTTCGTGGCGATGCGCAGGAACCACATCGTCACGTACGGAACAAGTACTAAGAACAATGTAGCATAGCGCTGCAGCCCTATGAACTACCGCTAAACCAAGCGCCGTGTGGATAGCCGTCGGAAGATTGCAGGGGAGTCATTCGGCATCATCAGCGAAATGGGTGGCGCAGTCTTAGGTATCTCCTCGCCTACTTCCCTATGGCAGGGTACCTATACATACTTATACATAGTACAAGTAGGCGATAGCCGCAGACGACATGCGCTGTGGTGCAGTAGTGGCGTATCATGAGCAGCCTCTGGAGCAGCCTCTGAGACGACCTGGAGGAAGAGGAGGGGGAGGGGGTGGAGAAGGGTCGAAGATTTGGTACCGCTGCAGAAGAAGGGGCAACAGAGGAGAGTACGTAGGTACCTACTGTACTTACGCAGTAGTATGTAATCATGCCCCATCGCAATCCAGGCAGTTGGGCCACCCACCCTCACACACTTACATGTACTTCATGAGGGCCTCCTAAGCGGTGACGGACAGAACCGGGGGCTATTAATACTAAAAGCAGCCGTCCAGCCTCCCTCTCCTCCTCCGCCTACCCACTTTGATTACTCTCCCCTCCCTACTCTCCATCTTCCCTTTTCTTGCAACCTACCTTATCTTGTCTTCATTGCTACACGTGAAGCTTCTACCTTCTATCTATCTCTACTGTCGCTTGCTCGAAGTAGCCTTTCTCTCTTACTACTATATCGTGCGATATAGTCGTATCAGTAGCGAAGACCTATATATATGGTGTTCTACTTGCCCTGTGTCACCTAGGATCCTCACTATTTCTTCTCACACTAGAAAAGACGAGAGAGGAGAAAAGGATCCAGGGCATCAAGCATGAGTCGCCCTCGGTACCCCTACTCGGACGACGATTCCGACATCGACGTCCATATTTCTAGACATCGTCGGCCCTCACCTTCGCCAGTGCGTCGTGCTCCTGTGAATTATGTTGAAGCCCGCGCCGCGCCGCCGCGACCCCGGTTTGTCGATCCCCGCGCCCGCTTCGAAGACTCTTTTCTTAGCCCGGCCGCCGGGGAGCGTACCGTCGTGACCACCCGTCGCTCGCGCTCGCGATCGCGCCATCGCCGCTCTAGCTCCAGCTCTGGTAGTCCACCGGCGCCCCCTGCCCAGGCGCCCGCGCCCGTCATTATCAATAACCGCATCTATAATGTATCTGACTCTGAGTCTGATGACGATGACAGCCGTGGTGCGCGGCGTCGACAGCATTCTCACGCCTCATCTAGCTTCTCACGTGAGCGGGAGCAGCGTGAGCGAGACGCCTGGGCCCTTCAACATGCGCGCCAGGACTTTGAGCGCGAAATCGATCAAGAGCGGCGTACTCGTCAACGCGAGCGCGACGCCGCTCAGAAGGAGTACGAGCTTGAGCGCGCACAAAGGGAACTCGAGGAGCTCAAACTTGTCACTAAAATCGAACAAGAAGAGAAGCGTCGCGAACGGACGGCCCGCGAAGAGCGTGAGCTGCGTGAGGCTAAAAAGGAACTCGAAGCCGTCGTCGAGAAGAAAGAACGCGATGAGCTAGAGCGCCGTATCAAGCAAAAGCTCGACCTTGACCGTCTCAAGGAGGAGGAAGCTGCGCTCGCTGAGAAGAGGCGCCGCGAAAAGGAGGCCAAGGAAGCCGTCGAGAGATACAAGAAAGAAGAAGCCGAACGCCTCCTTAAGGAGAAGGAAGAGGCCGAAGAACGTGACCGCGAGTACAAGCGGCGCATGCAGGAGCAATTACTCAAGTCCGGCCTCGGCGAGAAAGAGATCAACGCCATCCTCGAGGGAAAGAAGATCGAAAAACCAAAGCCAAAAGAAAAGGAAGTAGTGGCGTTGCCCTCGTTGCCCCCGTTGGCCCCCTTGCCGCAGATCTCGTACGAAGAGCGGCCGCGACCTACGTACACGCGCATGGCCCGACGACATCTCTCGCTCGAGACCCTGCGCGTCTACGACATTGATTATGTCATCGACCAAGTAAGTACCTATCCCTATCGGATCGCTTATTTCCGATCTGGAGTTTGCCCAGCAGCGCTAACGTGATGCGACAGGATCCCGAATATGTCCTTATCAAGCGGTGGGTCCCGGAGCCGGAACAGGACATTCTCTGGCAGCACACGCGCGTGCTTCGCGAGCAGCGAAGCACCAAGCTCGTCCTGGCCATCGAAGACAAGAAGAAACACCACCACCACCACCTCGAGCCCGAGTTCGAATGGGTTCGCAAGAAGGAGCGCAGAAAGAGCAGAAGCCGATCCCCAGCCTTGCTGACCTACCTCGCCGGTGGGAGACCAGCTTGATAGGAAATTCTTTCTCAATCCCTTCTATCCAATATACCCTTTTCTTTACCCCTCTCAAACCCCTCATTATTGGTTCATGGTTGGTTAGGTTAGGCTAGGTTAGGTTTAGTCAAGTTTGATCTGGTCATGTCATTTACGTGCCCGAGACATATAACACTGGTTAGAAGACATCATGGACAGACATGGAGATATAAGCAGACAAGCAAGACAGGAAGGGGACTATTGATTAAATTATTTATTTTATTATTTATTTGTTTTTTTCTCTCCTCTCCATTTATCATGAAAATGACGAGAACTATGAGATGGGAGACTTCTTATTCCTGATGATTGATGATTTATGGTTGATGTTGTCACACTGTGGGGTATTCTATAACGACGAAACGAGTCATCGCATCGCATCGCATTTTGATCGAGGGGGTCGTGGGTTGGGCGCTTTCTGTGTAGTCTAGCGTAGTAGTGCTGTGTAGTGTGGTGCAATCCAGCTCCGGTTCTCTAGGTATACTTATTATACATGTCCACTTGTATCTCGCTGCCAGGTCGATTCGGCGCGCCGGATCAGCTCCTCGTACATCATCCACGCCAAGGCCGAACTAATCGCCTTGCGCGTCATGCGCAGCGCCAGACCGTCGTAGAGAGATCGCACGCCCTCCTGCGTGACCATCATCTGGCAGGCGTGGAACATATTTCGGTAGACGTGCGGCTGCAACTGGATGCGCGTCTTGACGGCGTCGAACGGGTTGGATATAAACGAGCACGTGGCGCCGGCCAAGGCGCCCGAGCTGAAGTTGATGGTGGCCGATACCGACCCCGCCATACCTGCGCTATGATCTGAGGTCGCAAGGTCGGAGCCGTATATGGCGCCTAAGCGTTTCTTGAATTGCTCGTATGACACGACGTAGAGGCCGGCGTAGGGTGCGTCGCGCATGGCTGTCGCGCCGAACCCAGCGAAAAATCCGGGTATGCGCTCGCTTCGGTAGATGTCGCGGGCGGCGCCGAGGACGGAGGCGTACGAGTACATGCTAGATTCGTAGCGGACCTTGATAACGGTGAGGGGCATGAGGATGAAGCCGGCGAAGGCGCGGGCGACGGCCCCCGATAGAAGGTTGGTGGTGTTGGAGAGCTTCGGGAGCGCGGACGAAGACGGGCGCTGGTGGTGCTGAGAGTGGGCGGTCAGGGCGGCGGCTTGCTGGCGGATGGTGTTGAGCGTGGTGAAGTAGATGGCGGAGCCCATGCCGGTGCGCAGGGCCGAGGGCACGGTGCCCCTCCAGAAAGCGGCGACGGCATTGGGCGAGCGGGCGATGTCGCGGATGGCGGAGCGGATGGAGTGCGAGCCGGACTGCTGGACGCGGGTCTTGAGAAGATCGAAGGGCTGGAGAAGCACGGCGCCAGAGACCCCGGAGCCGAGGCCGGCGAGGAAGTGGAAGGCTGGTGAAGGAGCATCATGTTAGCGGTGTAATGGTGTCACGGTGCCTTTGACGGATGCCTTTTGACGGATGTCCATGCTGGTGTAACGCTTACAGCTCGAAGACTTGCTGGCTTGGCCTCTCTGGTACGACATGGTTGACGAGCTCTATGACAATGCCATCCAAGGCGATAGTGAGTAGTCTGGCTATTGTCAAGCCATTTGTGTCGTCAAGCAATGCCCCAATACCCAAGGTAAGGCAGTTCCAATTCACCGTCGGCTGAGGCGGATGGTAAGAGTGTTCTGTTCCTATGACCCTCTTGCCGAGGACGACCTTACCGAATAGTGGCAAGCTCGACGGGCCCTCGTGATAGAGATCGATCTGACACCTCTAACTATTTTGTTCCGACACCAGGGTTAGACCAATCGTAAGTAGGCAGGGCCAGCCAGAATTTGCACGTATGAGTCAATTACAAGTTGCGCCCGACATCACTTTCGGAAGCTCACGGCGGCTTTACCACTCGAAAATTTCCCACCCGTCTGGTACCCCCTGCAAGGGGACCAACGCCCAATCTGTGCGTCATTGGGTTACACTGGAATAGCGCCCAATTTGCTTAGTCACATATTTCGGTAGTATACCAAAATCGGGTGTATGCATTTCTCGGGACTGAGCGTTGACGACACAGAGATACCTACACCTCCTACCCAGTCCCTGTTTATGTAGGCAGGGCTTTTGTATATACACTCCGCATCCTGGCATCTGGTCATTTTTCAATGGTGTTTGAACCTGAATGTCTGAGACCATGTAGTAATTATAGGAGGAAGCGCTTCATGCAGTGAGACATCTTCTGGGATTTATTTATGCATTAGTTTTCTCTTTGGCTCCAACGATGGATTCGAGGCGTCCTGCCATAAGGCGGTGTCGGCGCACTACTTCAACCCATTCGTCTTCTAAGTTCTCTCCAAAGTCGAGGCTAGCTAACATGATACCGAAGTCTCCTCCCAGTCGCCCAAGACTTCCGGCGCAATATAGAACCTGAGTCAACAAGCTGTCTCGTGATGCTTGGTCTCTGACGCTTGGTAGGTAGGTTCGTAGGGTTTCTATTAACATCTCAATAATATGGAGGGGAAATGTTGACAGCATTGAAGGCATTGACTGCAGCGGATCATGCGCGTCTGGCGCAGACGGCTCTTTTGGCAGCTGCGGAGGGAATACGCTTCTAAACATGGACACAATGGCGAAACTCTGTTCTCTGAATATCTCAACGTATCTTTTCAGGTATCGTTCGCTTTGCTGGCCGCCCGACCATACACCGTTGGTTGGTGGGCTTTGCTGTTGGCGGAGCCTCTCCTGGTCTGCTAGCTCGCGGAGCGGCTCCAAGGCTTCAAGCATATTCATAAGTGTTGAGAGTCGACATATGAGGAATAAAGCTCCTAAACCGCCATTATCACCAGCTCCATTTACGCTGGTGTTCCCAGGTGGACTTAGATCAGGTGCGACCCTCTTCAACCAACTAATGGTCCTGAGGGCAGATGTCAACTTAAGGCTTGGCGTCCGTAGGCTGGCAATAAGATTCTTCGCCATGAGTTGCATGGCTTCGTCGGCTTGTAGAGAAACGGATGAGACCAGGGAAGAGTCCGGATGGAGGGCGTGGAGCCGCCGTATATGATTATTCAAATCTAGTGCAGAGGCATAATTGGCAGTTAGGCTAGATGAGCTGGTAGCGATGGTGGAGGAGAGAAGAGTGGGTAAGTCGAGGAGGTCGACAACACGCTCGACATTCCGTGACAAAAGCAAGGCTGTCTTCCGGGCTCTCAGAAGATCATTGTCGGCAGATTTGTGGTAAGTGGTAGAAAAGCGGACGGCAGCATCATCCAGTTTGGGTATGACAGCCTTGAGGTCGGATATCGAGGTTGCCAAGGCGGGTAGGGTCCGAGCTAGACTTGCATGGCTCTCGGAGGACGAGATGATGGTCTTATGAGAGCGCTGAGAGAGCCCCTGAAGAGAGAGTAATAATGAATGAGAGGCTTGAGCTAGTGTCTGGGGCTCGGTGGTCTCGAGCTGAGAAAGTGGTTGAGCGGCAAGGCTGGTGAGATATTCGAGAGCGACGGGATCTGCAGACGATGATGATGATTGGCCCCCCGGCGACAGAGTCGGAGACAATAACTCATAGAGTAAATCAGCCATCTGAGGCTAGGAGACCCGCGGTCTGACGTCTCCTGTAAAACAACAAACAACCTTTCACCATCCACGTAGAGAAGCTGCTGAGTAGCCGGAGCGAGAGGGGACGGATTCCAACAAGTGAGATGCCGGGTGAGGGAGAGCAAGGAACTGCTGATGAGAGTCCTGTGGTAAGTTGCACGTGCACCAGCCAACAGACCGTCCCACGATTACACTAATATTATCATAGGCTAAGTGCATCAAGTAAGACACACAAATCAGTAAGTTGATAGGTTGCGTGTGGAAAAGTCACGTTGTCGCGAGCATGTGCGCTCATCCTTGCTGTGACATATACTCAACTCAGTTTGTACGTAGTATGTGAGATGGACAATTGCAGCAAATCTGGTCTAACCAATCTGGTCTAACTAGACTGTTACAGCGTTACAGTAAGTCCAGTCCAGATACACAGTGTGCTTTGATTATTAACACGGTAGATTCAATGTTCTTCGTTGTACATGTTACACTGTACATGTTACACACTGGTGTTGCCTTTGACGTCGTTATCACTACTACATCATTTTGTTGGGTAAACCCCAACACAAAATTCCGAACTAACACGTCCTACTACATACAGCAGACAGTGGGTTGCTCACCTAGTCGTGGTCTATTAGGGTGTCTACGATATATTAACAGCATCGGATAGAGGAGCCGGATTACAGATAGGCACGGTAATCCAACCGGATCCGGGCTGCTGCATGAGGTGCCTAGACCTGCCTGCTCTGGCTTTGCCTGCTCTCGGTCCTCCTCGGCACACAAGGCTATTATTGGAGCTTTTGCCTGTCCAGCTGGAGAGGAAGTGAAGTATATTGTGGGCTGAAGCTGTCGGCAACCCAGTCGACTACCTACCTATAGTACCTAGGTAGGTACTGTACCACCTACATACCCTAGGTAGACTAGTGCACCTAAAACCACGTCACGCACCTTCATCACGCATCTGTCATTGATCTCGGCCTGATCACTGCCGTCTGTCCCATATAAATCAACCCTCGCCGGGGACAAGACACACAGACAACCTCGACCAAGAGACGGTCCGATCAATCGATCAATCGATCAACCCATCCATCCATCAACACACACACACACACATACATCGCTTCCCTCCTTTCCTTCCAGTAACACAACATCCGACCCCGACATCAACCCCGACATCGACACCGACACCGACACCCAGCATGAAGGATCCGTTCCCAATACCGCCCATCCGCGCCCTCAGCGACGCCGTGCAGCCATGGGCCGACTACTTCGACCTGCCGACGCTGCCCCTGCACGTGCACGAGATCGTGATAATAGCCGCCTTCTACGAGTTCGTGCGCAGCGTCGTCTCCCCCGTGCTCTCCTCGCGCCTCTTCCCGGCCCAGTACGGCGCGCTGTCCAGGACCAAGCGCCTGAACTGGGACGTCCACGTCGTCTCCTTCGTCCAGAGCACCACCATCAACGCCCTCGCCCTGTGGGTCATGTACGTCGACGACGAGCGCAGGCAGATGGACTGGCAGGAGCGGCTCTGGGGCTACTCGGGGGGATCGGCCATGATCCAGGCCCTCGCCGCCGGCTACTTCCTCTGGGACCTCTTCATCACCGCCGCCAACGTGAATATCTTCGGCCTCGGCATGTTGGCCCACGCCGTCAGCGCCCTGCTCGTCTACTCCTTCGGCTTCGTAAGTGAACCCCAACCCCCCCCCTTTCTCCACACACATGTATGGCTTTCCTCCCTCCCTAGTCCGTTTTGACTAACGGACGAGCTCGATATCTTCTCTCACAGCGGCCATTCGTCAACTTCTACAGCCCCGTCTTCATCCTGTGGGAGTTGTCCTCGCCCTTCCTCAATATCCACTGGTTCTTCGACAAGCTGGGGATGACCGGCTCCCGCGCCCAGCTCTACAACGGCATCGTGTTGATCGCGACCTTCTTCTCCTGTCGTCTGGTGTGGGGCACCTACCAGTCATTCCTCATCTACCGTGACTTGGCTACCGGTCTTCGCCAGGGCCCGGGCGCTCTGACGGCTGAGAACGCAGGTGCGCTGGACTTTCCGGCGCGGTATGCCGAGACCATGCAGTTCGTGACCACGTCGACGGGGTTGCCGTTGTGGCTGGCCGTGGTCTACGTCGGCAGCAACCTGACTCTGAATTCGCTCAACTTCTACTGGTTCTTCAAGATGATCGAGGCCGTCCGCAAGAGGTTCGACCCCAAGGCCGAAGGCAAAGAGGAGGCCGTGGAATCGGATAAGGCTGCCACCGATGGCGTCGCCGTTGTAGCTACGGGGACAAATAACGGACTCACAACGCGCCCGCGTAGGCGGACGATACTCGACGGGGAAGACCCTGATGCGCCACCCCCTATTTAAATAAGCACGGGTCTACTCGAATCAAGTCTATGACTCTAGCATGTCTCACTCATCACATACGCGAGAATAATATGGCAACTTCTAGGCCTTCCTAATGTTCCCTACCGCGAACTTGGGGGTTTGGATGCGACAATAGTAAATAAATGTAGTACTCAATACGATTGCTCCCCGCACCGAAGATCCCCCCCTTCTCCCCGTGCCAGTAGCCACCACCGAGAAAATAACGGGGGTTAGCCGCATTAGCAAGACATGAAGGAATAGATTAGTGATGAACAATTAGGTACTGCTGATGTTATATACTAGAGGGGGTTTACTAAAGTCTGTAAGTTGGCAGAGCTTGGAATATAGTCGATAAATCAAAGGCCCAGATGCAATGCCTCTTGTGAATTTGGGGTCCCCGTGTCCAAACTACCCTTCCTTCCGCATTTCCCGTTATCGACATGCAGCAGCAGCATGAGGCCGTCTCGGTAGGTACACTCTGTGCCATATTCTTAGTTGTGAAAAATGATACAATGGTCCAGAGGAGCCAGTGAAATCTTGAAACATGCCAGCTGCCACAACCCAAAGCAATCTACACAGTCAGGATCCGTTGCAATGGGATAAATTATCCTTGGCCATCGCATTGGCGATAGCCAATCTTTAAAAACCAAAGGGGTTCTGGGGAGCTGTAACGAGTTAGAATATCCAACAGCGCTGGCATGAGGATCCGGTACTTACTAGCTTGTGAGAGATTGGCACGGCGGCCCGTGGGTTGCGGAGCTATCTTGTTAGTGACGCCGAACCGCACAGGCGGTGCGGGGCCAGTCTTCTGAGGTTGAAGGGGAGCCATAGGCGGCGGTGGTGGAGGTGGAGGTGGTGCATTCATCGCTGGATTGAATCCGGCACCAAAGCCGCCGAATCCGGTTTGCTGTGGTTGTATCTGAGGCTGAGTAGGTATGCTAGTTCTCTGGGGTTCCAATGCTGGTGGCAAGTACGTGTTGATGCCCGTCTGTTGCGGGAACTGTTGGGGTGGTTGGAAATTACTGGCGTATCCAGTCGGCTGAGCCGGGATAGGTGAGAACTGTTGAGCACGAGGATCGGAAAACGGACCCTGTATTTGGGGAGCCCCTGTCATTTGAGGCGGCATAAACTGCTGAGATCCAAACCCGGTAGGCTGCGGTATATTTGCTGTCGGGTTGACCTGCATGAAGCCTTGACTAGTTGGCTGTTGAAAGTTGCCCATGAAGGGCTGTTGAAAACGCTGTTGATTGAGCTCATTCATGCTTTGTCCAGGGGGCGCAATGCCAGTGAATTGGGGCTGTAAGGCTGATATTGCTGGCGGTGCAAATAAACTTGGCTGAGCTGATTGCGGCGCTGATAGCGGCCGTGCCGGCGGAGGTGGCATGAGAGCGCCCTGTCCACTCATTACTTGAGGTGGTGTTGGTCTCTGCCGGTTTCCAAGCCCAAGATTCAGCGACGGTGCCGATGTTGAGGGTCCAGTTGGGGTAGGAGGGATGCCCGAGAAAAACGAAGGAGTGGCGCCTTGGGGTTGGGCCGGCGGTTGGACGATTTGAGGCTGATTAAGTGGTTGCGTCTGTTGCGGCTGGATGGCAGTGGGTGGAGTGGGCGCTGGCGGCTCTATCTTTGTTGGTTCGAGTGGTGCGGAGAGCAGAGAAAGATCTTGCATAGCTTGTGTTGGTGCTGGCTGAGGTTGCACAGGCGTTGTCTTAGGTTCGGGATCTGGAGCCGGCTTGGGCTGGGGCTCTGGTTGTCTGGCTGGCTTCACGTCCCACGCATCATCATCAAACCCACTACTAGCTTTGGAAGGAGGAGCCTTGGACTGAGGCTCTTGGGGAGGAGGGGACGTGGACTGTGCTGTTTCAGCATCTTTTGGCTGTGAGAATGCCTTGGCGTCAATAACATCATTGGTTTGGACCGCTGGAGCAGGACGTCCTTTTCGTGTATTGTTTCGAAGCGTTCCCCCTGGTCCTGAGAAGAGACCGCCTGCAGAACCATTCTCACCGTCGCCTTCTCCAGCCGTACTGGCATTTCTTCTTCTCCCGTCTCGGTCGAATTTCTTATCCAAGTAACGCATAACTTTGATGATGTCGCCCTCATGCAACCCGATATTCCGGAGTACACTAGAATCAACATCTGGTAGTACACTCTCATCCATTGAATCTCTCGCAAAGGCCTGGGCGTAGCGCTCACATAAACCAACAGCAACATCGCAAGACAGGAAAAACTGAAACCAGTCGTAGTCAGGCTTTGCGGGCTCCACGGAAGCTCCAATATTGTTCGACAACACCGACTTGTTGATATTGTTCCTCATAGTCTTTGCCCGCTTAACATCAGCTAAAGGCTTTTCCTCGTCGAGGGATATACCCATTGTACGCTCCACATATTCGATATCTTCCATCGCCATCTTAGCCAAGGGAACCGCAATTTTAACGCCATTCATTTTGTGTAAATTGATCTTCCCGTCTTTGAGACCTAAAAATTGTGCTTCGACACTGAACGACTTCGATCTGTCGGTCCAAACACGTACTTTCGATGGATCGGGCTCTGCGAGGATATGTTAAAAGGAGGAGCCGCAGGGCCGAGCCTCGGTGTAGACTTACTAGACTTAGATGACCCTGACCGATTGGTATCTGCGCGACCATTTTCGTGTCTGCTTCGCTGTTGTGTAGAAAGGTTACTACTGTCTCTAGCTGACAAACTACTTTGCCTTTCAGGTAAACGCATTCCAGGCCCTACCTCTGCTGCTTTTTGATCTTTCTTGACGGCTTCTCTCGTCAAGCGCGCCTCCTCTTTCCGGTTTTGTGACACAGAAGACATGCCCGCATTAATACTAGGTGTTCCCGCGGGGACCATCGTTTCCAAGATTTCGACATAGCTGCTTGGTACGACTCCCTCCTTTCCACTCTTGAGCCGTCGGACTTGCCACCATTCTTCGCTCTTGGTATCATCGAGAATTATGACTTCATCTCCTACGTATACAGTAACTTCGTCGTCTCCCTGAGCCTCGAAACTGTATAGTATCTGGCCACGTTTTTTATTGCCTTTTCCGGTTCCAGCTTCAATGACCTCCCGAAGGCCCTCTGCTTTCACGGCGCCAGACAGCTCACCGAGTGCACTAACAATCTCTTCGGCAGTATCCTTGGCCCCGGCGTGAAAATCAATGCTTTTGCTTGGCCGAACTAATTCTAGAAACACGTGCTTTCCTTCTCTCGAATAATGTGTCATTTTCTCAGCCGTCCACTCCTGAGTAGGGCCGTCTTGGGCTTTTTCAGGAGCAATTAAGATGACACCAGTCTTGAGGTTAACTCCCAATGTTGTTGGCATCTTCTTTTTCTTGCCCATGACGGATACCATCTCGTTGATGTTATACATATGAAAACCACCCGGTGCGAGAGGACTAAACGGTGGTGGGCGAGTATCATAGTCGTCACTATAAGGACGACTTGAAGTTCGTTGTGGAAGCCGGGGCGATTCTACGGGTTGGTCGTTCGATATGGCTGAATGGGATCGTGGTCTGTCTGGGAGAGCAGGACTTCGTTCATCCTCAGGTTCTTCTACATACGGCCTAGGTTGGCGAGGAGGAAGAGTAATAGGAGGCGGGGTGGGAGCGCGTGTTGACTGTCGTCCTTTCATAACATCTGCTAGAGCGGCTGCTGGTCCGCCCGACAATGGAGAAGAGGGTACAGATGATGGCCGGTCTGGAAGGGGAGGACTTTTAGGTTCGTCCGACTCTGAGGGAACTGTAGGTCGTGCCGGCAGTGTGGGAGGTTTTGAGATTATTGGTTCCGGTTCGGCCTCGACCTCCCGTTCTTGCCGCGTCGCCGAATTGTTAATCTCAATGTAATTTGCAGGCACGAAGCCAAATTCTGACTCGAAGCCGACGAGAATCCAGTCTGGGTCGGAAGCATCGTATACACGTAGCGGGGCGTCTTCGGGAAACGATAGCTCTTCATCGGTTTGACGAGTATATTCATATAAGGACCTCGCTTGCCCGACGGGTTGGGCCTATGGTATAGCTTAGCAAGCCTCCCTCTCGAAGTATAACAAAGTCTAGCGGCGATAAGACGCACCTCTTCCACGTAGTTGTTGGGCACCAGGCCAACAGGCTCATCCTCTTCATCGGCGCCTGCCTTCTTTTTTGCTTTCCACCAATCATCTTCTTGGCTCTTCTCTAAAACACATAGCAAATCGCCCTCGCGTATGGTGAGCTCCCCTTCAGACTGCGGCGCATAGTCGTAGATGGCTTTATAGATGCCAAGAAACCCCATGGTTGTCGAGAATGGAGTACCGTAATGGGCGAGCCAGGTAAACTCACGAGACTAATACAATTAATAAGTCCTGCAAGATTACGCAACAAGCAGCCAATTACATAAGTAGAGAAAGCAACGGAATAAGCGTCGTCGTTAGGGATACTCGTCGAGTGGTCGCTCGTGTAATCGGTCGTTGGTGGTATATTGTAGAAGGCGGAGCTTCCGGGATAGCCCAAACTAGGAGCTGCCAAAGACGGGCTTGTCGAGACCCGAGGATCGGTTCAGGAACACTGTAACAAAAACACCGTTTATGATGGCGACAACCGCATCTACTGAAAATGCGCAACAACTTGGAGGAGAGAGAGATCCGGCATATAGGTGGCCAGGTTCGAGACAACGGCTGTCGGCGACTAATCCGGGGGCTGTGTTTGGGTGCGACTGATGACCGTCAATAGCTGCCTACCTATCTTATGCTAACGAGGTGTTGTGTTGCGCGCAGGGGTATTCACTGCCCAGGTGCCGTCTTTTCAGGAAAGGTAGAAAGGATGGGTTGGTGCCTACGTAGTAGATGAACTATATGGCGGATTGCTTGACATCAGCTGGTAAGGGGAGACGTAGTGTAAAGTACCTAGCAACCAAGTACTTGATTAGGAGAGGCTCCATACTACACAGTGATGAGGTTAGCGCTCGCAAGAGACGAACGCACTCCCCCGGTTCTGGGTTTTACGGTTTTACCAAATGCCAAGTAGTCGACAAATGGGGCTTAGCGTGCCCGCCGCTTTTGCTCAGGCTCGGCTCACCCAAATGTCAGTCAGGTTAACAGCAAAGCCTACTACGACCGCTAGCAGCACAACTATTCTGTCACACGGCGGTAGATAGGCCACAGGCTTGGAATCTAATTCTATTCCTCTATAGAAACGGTCCAGTTTGCTTCCCGCACGCGTTGCAATACCCTCCCCTCAGCGGCTGTGACTTCTTCCTCGACGAACTCCTCGAGCTCTATCCTGATGCCCGTCACGCGGTCTTCTATCTTGACATCAACCAAATCATCGAAGCTTGCTACGTGCTGAGATATCTGGTTGTCCACGTCGTTCTCACTGTAGAGCGTATCTTCGAGATCGCTCAAGCGTTTGTCTATATACTTCATCATCTCCGTCTTTATTGTCTGCAAGTCCTGACTATAGGCCGCTCTCGTCTGCTGCAGTTGGCTACTGTAGTACGCCCGCTCTTCCTGCCGAAATTGGGCCATCATATTGTTGACCATCTTCTTGATAGTATCCGCCTCTGTCCTGTCCTCAGCGCTCGAGGCACTACCTCTGCGCCGCTTCTTGGCTGGAGTAGCTGGTCCTGATGCTGCTTACAGAACACATCAGCAACAAGGCGTATTATTAAGTAAGCATCAGTTCTCTTACCCGTTTCTAGAGGAGCCTGTGGCGGCATGGGCCCGAGTTCGTCATAGGATGGAGGAGAGGTGGGCGGGACGGGAATGCGAAGCGCAGCTCCCTCAAGGACCTTGCCGCCTAAACCTCCGTAGAGGCTGCGCAGTGCGGCAGCCGAGTCGATAGGCTTCAGGGCCTTACTAGCAACAGCATTACAAAGTGATCGAAGAAATGCCCCTGATAGCGATGAGTGTGCCAAATATACGCTTAAGCGGGTTTCTTGGGCAAGGAGCTTTAAGCAATCCATCATGATACCATGGCTCCTGTTTTGAGGCGCTAAAGAGACGAGGGGCCCAACCATATCAGCAGGCCTGCTTAATGATAATTGCAGACGGCTTGGGACAGCGCCCAATTTAGCCCTTACAACTTCTGGCGCCGCATCAGGGACATCCTGTACTAGGGAAGAGATTCGGTCGCCCGGGATGTAAAGGAACAGAGGCGTTTTTTGTTTGCGAGCTTTGATCCCGAGTGGTGCTTTTAGCTTGAGGAGAGCAGCTCCTGAGCCGGCGCTGAAATGTATGTCGAGGGTGATCTGGCGGGAGGGGTCTTGATCAGGCTGGTACAGATATCTCTTTTGACCATCGGCACCGAGCCACTCGACCACAGCATGTATAGAGTTCAAGTCGAAGTCTTCGGGAGCAGGGGTCGGCGAGGACTCTGTCATTATAGCTTCAAAAAAAAGCAGCACTGTTGCAGACAAGCATTAGCATCTAGCTCTGGAGTAAGCCTGCATCCACCGGACGAGAACATAGCCACATCCATCACAATCATCACGTCAGAAGTGTAGCCCTCTGTGGATTTCGACACAGATCCCGCCCTCCCAGGCTTTGAAGTGGAAGAGCAGCCTTGACTCTGTTCCGTTTGGTAGCAACAGGGTATAGAACCCGCGACCCGCACTGGCGATGCCCGAAAATGCAAGTTTCCGCCCACGGGCGACCCGAATTATCTCGAGTCCCCTCCCATACCCAGGTGTCTGTCTTACACGGCGGTAGCCAAGATAGACATCCTGTAGCTTGGTAATGGGTGACGGACGACAAGCACTTCCGGGGAGCACTGCGATATGCGTGCGATGCAGTTCTATCGCCGATGAGAGTCGCGTCAAGTCCCCCGCAGAAAGCGAATACTAAAGAACTGACCCTGTTGCTGTTTTTGTTGAATGAGATTTGATGGCAAAAAGGTGTGGAGAAGAGGAGGTGAAAGAGGGTACCTAGAGAACACGGAAAGTTACCGTTAAATAGGTAGTTAATTTGCGCTGGACTTGGCTGTGTGACTGCACTAACATGACGTCGGCTACTTTAGTAGGTTAGGTGTTAGCGCACTCATGCAGGCCATTTGCGGGTCCTCGCCAGGACCCTTACAAACACCCTCATTGTTTTACAAGCCCAGGCCAGCCATTTTCATTGTCATTGTGTCCCAATATTGCATTAAGTATGGCTCATTGTTTGGAGTTACCACTTCTCGTAGTATATCGTGCCAGACCTTTATGATCCGCACTATCGCCGGGCGCAAGGTCGAGGAGCACATTTAGAACATCTACCAACTCTGCTACACAAACCTCGCAAAGAGCATTGAGATCCACGCCGGCTCCAATACAAGCTACCATCTCATTTCGGAGTAAAAACCAGCACCGAGGCCAGTACGGCCTGGACCGATACGGGTTCGGTCGACGGACTGGTACGATATATGGGTACCTAGTCACCAGAATTACAGTATCTTACATAGCTCTGTAGAAAGTAAACAGTACCTGAACACATAAATGGAAGTACATAGAATAGGTAGGTAGATGATGAATTGACGTGCACCTGCGTACGTGTGTACATAATCCTCATTCAAGGTACGTTACATAATACATACTAGATAGCCAGGTACACAGGTAGGTACTTGTTTAAACATGCAGTGTATTGGCGTCGCAAGAATAGAAACATCGCCATAACAGCTAAACGCAATTTAATGTTGATTCTACAACAAGATAAATGTACATATATATATACACGTCAAGACAAGGTAAAGTTAGGGCTATTGTTCTATACAATGATCTTCTAACCTTGTATAGTTAACCGTCGGGGTGGCATCCTTTCTATATATATGTTGATTCATTCTGACCTACTATGCGTGTAGAAGCGAGTAAAAAAGGAAAAATGAAGAAGAAAAGACACAAAATTCAGTCAGTTATGTCGGCTCTTCTCTCTCACCATTGTGTCTTACACTGTTACGAGACAAATCCGCATCATCTGACTCATGCGCCGAACTACGTCGTAGACTCTGGCGTCTCGAAGCTCTCGTCATTATCCCAGGGATGTATCGAGGTTCATGACTAGACAAGTGCATGTTTTGCAGTGCGTCTGTTGGCCATGATGACTCTCGTTGCACCGTGAGAAGGGGAGAACCGGAGATTGTGCCTTGGCCTGCGGTACTAGGTGTGTCTAAGTGAGAATTACTAACGTCGGTCTTTCCCACCTCAACATTGCTTAGGCCAGAGGAGACAGGATTTTTATGCTCTGTCCCTCCAGTGCCAGCCGCCGTATTAGTCTTCAAAATACAAGAATTCGTTAGCAGTTTCAGCAGGGACGAGGGAAGGCTAGAATAAGATAGAGATAGGTCCAACCCAATGAGAGGTGAACAAATCAAAGGGCCATGCTTGTTCGAGCCGTTTGAAGAGCCCTCGCAAAGGGTGCAACTTAACGGGAAGGATCCCGGGTTGAGCGTACCGATAATGACGAAATCATATTAACGCCAGTTGATGGCTGGTCCTCCAAGCTTTGGTTGACTTCATGATTCAACGCATACCTCGATATCCTAACACATGTTAATATAGCTTTCTCATAGTTAGCAATCGAACAACACTTACATTCGGTGTTCTTCTACCCAAGTTTGATGCCTGTATTCTTCTCGCCGATCCGGGATGTTCGTCTTGATCATTTTATTCCCTTCCGCGCCAGGTAAGTTGAAGTTTTCACCCAGCCAAGATTGTTTGATCGAGTGTTCGTAACCACTCTGTTTGACAGAGTTTTTAGCCAATTCACACATATCGACAGGGCTAAGCTTCCATATTTGCGCCGCTACGGCGTACTCCTCCATCAAGGGTTCCCTGGTGAATGCGAACTGCAGCGGGTCGTCGGTAGACAGTGATACATTCAGACCCCGCCTGAAGTACTGAATGAAAGGGTTTCTTTCATATGCAAGGAATAGAGCATTATTACTAAGGGGCGACATAGCGATGCCAATTTGCTCTAGGTAGAAGATGTATTGCAACAAAGGCACTTTGCGCAGAAGAAGGCCATGGCTAATGCTGTGGCTGCAGAGCAGTGCAACGGCCAGGTGTTCGACATCTCCTGCTTCACCGCAATGCGGCCGGAGCAAGAACGTGTTGAAGCCACGCTGTCGGCGCCAGAAATTCAGCGACGTCATGTTGGAGAAGAGGTAGTAGATCCAGTAGCTATACGGTGGGTTCTGTTGGGAATCCCACTCTCTCGGCACAGGAAACTTCTTGAAGAGACGGCGTTCAATCTTGCTCTCATCATCGACACTGTCAAATCCTATGACTCTCTGCAAGAAAACGTGTAGCTTTGGGTGCTTCTCTGGCTCTTTGGTCACTTCAAACAGGGGTTGGAAGATATTTCTCACCACTTGTTCAAAAGATCCCATTAGACCGCTTGCCTTATAGACATCATAGAGCCGAGGGATCTGAATGAGCCATCGAACATTGTGTGAGAATAGCTTGTTGTCGACGACCCAAGCAGCTAGCTTGTCCCATTCATCCAGGGATCTACCGTAGATGGAAATACGCCATTCTACCATTTGGTACTTGCTAGATTCAAGATCAGAGATAACCTCTTTGGTAATTTCGGCTAGATAGCGACCCTGGATATGATTGTCTGTCTTTAAGAAGATAGTTCGGAGTCGGGACTCGCCAATTGGGTTATATTTCAGATTGAACTTATCGAACCGATGAAAAGAATCCGTATGTGCCTAAGTACACAGTCAATACTTATTTCAGCTTTAAAAGAGGGATTGTTTATACGCACATGCATATCCAGTGTATCAATGCTCAAGTCGTATGCGGTTAAGTTGATGCTTTCAAAAACCTCTCTCAAGGTGAGATTCTTGCCATCCCTCGAGAGCACGTATTCATCCGGACACTTCTTCATTTTACTCTTGATGAAACGGAGAAGGTGTTTCTGGTTCATACAAGCGGAATGATGGACGTGCGTATCGACTTTTCTCACATTGTAAAAGTCCCTGTGCGGGACCTTCTTCGTATCGGCGGTCTCTTGGTACTCGTTGAGGAGTGAATATAGTTTGAATTTGCCTTCAAGATATTGTAATCGCCGGAAGGCAAAACTCTTACTTGGCCCGTCGGAGGACACAAGCAATATCTTTTCAAGATCCATATAGAAATCTTTGATAGTGGGCACTCCGACAACCGGCGTATTGGCCGCATCTGCAGCCGCATTCTCGAAGACTTGATACACACCGTTCTCATCAAGACGAAAGGTGAACTCCGTGGCCGGAGGGAGAGGTAACAAATCGTCCATGTCGAAATCCTCACCAATGTTTTGTCCAGCCTTGCGCCTCCTAAGGGGGTTTTTACGTTCTTGCTGAGGCGCACCACGTTCCCCAGCCGTAGTATCTTTTTCTTGTGGCGGGCTAGTCTGTGGTTGTAACACCATGCTGTTGCTCATGCTATTTGCTCCGGTGTTATGGCCGTGGCTATGGTGATCTGGTGGGGGATCAGTCCAGGCCGGTTCAGGCGGTGGCGGATAGATTTGCCAGCTTGGGTCGTCATTGGGGTTATCCCCGTCTCGTTGTAGAGAGAGCCGGATATAATTATGACGACTGTCGAGCACCTTCTGGATATTTTGAAAGATCGTGGTTAATTCAGCTGTGATGTGCGCGTCATTCTCACCAGAGGCGTCGGCAATACCAACGGGCGCCACACCAGGAAGCTCCATACTGGGTTGCGGATCGAAGCCTGGTTCCTCACGAACAAAGCGGTGGGTCGACTGACGGTTCATAAGCCGAGAACCACTGTGGCCGCCCAAGGACGGGCGGGTAGCAGTTCGGGGAGCTATGTAGGAGCCACGGGGCACAGGGCTAGGCGACCCTGCAATATGTGGAAGGCTGTAGCTCTGTGCGGCCGGGGGCAGAGACATAAGACTCGGCCTGGGAGGTGGTTGCCCTTGGACCGCAGCAGCAGCAGCAGCAGCACTGCCGCCGCCGCCGTCGTTGGGCAGAGTGGGAGGGCTGCAATGAGGAGTGGGATGGGATTGGCCGCGACTGCTGGCATCATTCTTAAGCAAGTCACGCTGACTTCTCTGGTAGAAGAGTTTGGCATCAGTCTGACTCATCTGGCGCTCCGCAACCGGGTCATACAATGTCGTCTTCCTAGGGACATCCCGAGGCAGCATGCCGTCTTCGAGCGTGGGGGAGAGCGCGTCGCCGCGAAGGCCGACGCTGGCGCTCCCTGTCTTGCGCAGAGAATGACCATTGTCGCTCTCGTCATCGTCCTTGTCGGGCTCGTCGCCCGAGTCATGGTGCTCGACGGCAGGGCCAGTATCGTCGGATCCATCCGAGTCGAAGTCGAAAGCCTGGCGGGCTGAGCGCCGCTGCGGCGACGTCGAATGGAAACTTGCTACATGGCCCGTGTCAGTCGAGGCGACGTGGTGCAGGGAGACAGGAGGGCGTGTAGATTACTGACGGAGCATCTCGGGAGATCCAGATGGAGCGAGGTTGTCGAGGTCAAGCCTTTCGAGGCCGAGTCGTGACTTTGGCTCAGACATCCTACCCTAAATAACCTGCCCAACTGCTATCTTAGGTACCTACTTAGGTATCTGACTGCCCCACTTACACCACTGCGTTTGCCCCTCCACAATGATTCCCATCTGCAATGCACCTCCCCGCCTTCTGTAGCGTCGGTAGTCAACTTCTTGGCAAATGGGTAGGTAGGTACCTAACCATCTCAATGACGACCTATTCAGGTAGGTATAGCGGTGCCTACTTACAGATTAGGTAGGTTAGGTGCTTAGGTTGGGTAGGTTAGATGAATGGAAGTATCTTTAATGGGACACTGGTTTGATCATCCAACGTGAGTCAACCAAGCTCCTTTTTATAGCAAAGGCTTTTTCCTATTACCATGTTTAGTCAGGCTAACAGTTGAATATCTGTCCTTGTCACTGCGATATATTGAGATGTTGTCTCGCCGTGATACGCCGTGGTTTGTAACTGGCATATCCCATGCAACCTAAAATAGGCATCGTTAGGCGAAGTATCGCAGATCTAGTGCTGTCTCCCCTGTCACCATACCAAGTTCATCCGACTTAGTCTAGACAAGGTTATTAATGGCAGACAAGGAAGTGATATTCGCCCAATTTTGGTAAGTCCGAACTGTTGATAGGCATGGAGACGAAACTCCCATACCTTCGAGTATATAGATATTGTGCGTGTTCCTGATGTACTAATGCAATAAGATTACTTGTCTTACCAAGTTCTTGGTCTGTCAAGCGCAAGAGACCCCTTGCCTTCGGTTCACACGGTATAACCCATCAGGTCGGAATCAACGTTGAAATCCGAGACAGCATGTGCACGTTTGTACGTTTTATCAAAGTCGCACGATCATATTGCTGCTATCTACCGGGGTTGATGAAAGGGGCAAGTGTTTTATGCGAAAGCGGCATACTATCCAGCCCGATCATTATCCGCCTTCGGCCTGGTGGCTACGGGTTTCTTCTCCTTTGGCTTCGAGTCCAGGGAGTACAAGCCCCCAGCTGAGAACACAACCACAGCTCCCACCAATGTCCCCGTGGCGAGACGATTGCCGAAAAGCCAGATACTCAGTAGCAGACTCACCAACTTGCGAATATTTAACACAATCGTCACAGTCAGTGCTGAAGACACCGCGGCCAATAGATTGACGCCTCGAATGCAAGCGTACTGTGTAAGAACATTAAGTGCCAGATAAGTTACCTGACTAGGAATGTGAATGCCTGCCGCCGCCCTCTGCCAGCCTTCAGGGAGAGTCTTCAAACTCGCTTGGTCTATCGGCAGCCGCAGCACCAACGGCGGGCTATCCACGAGGCGCATAAATTGACGAACCAGTGACTTCGTAAATGGGAGAAAGAGCGGGAGTGATAGCAAATGCGAGTAGAACAAATTTTCTTTCCACTGAGGTCCATACTGCCTGTATGTCTCCTCTGTATATAAACCCATTACGGCTGATAAGGCTTGAGCAACGAAGAGAATTCCGAGACCTGTACTAAAGCTCGGTGTTGACATTTCGTGAGACGATTCAGCTGCAGGTTGCTTTGGATGGCGTTAGTGCATACGTGGTCATCAACCAGAGAAAAAAAGGAGAAAAAGCTTTACCTTCGTCTGCGCATCCGACCAGGCCGCCGTTATGACCCCTATCGTCAAGAGTACCACAGCAGTGACCTGAATACGCGAGTACTTCTTGCCGTAAAGGCTGCCAGCCACTATGGTAGTAATGCTGCCGCCAGAACGCAAGATGATATGGACAGGCACTGAAATATCATAACTAAAGGCGTGGTTGTTGAGCAGGTTGATACCGAAGAAAAGCACAATGTTAATCAACCAGCGCCGAATAGGCACCCGGTTCGGTCTTATGAAGAATGGAGGCCTAGTGGCATCGAACTGCGAGATATATCCCGTGACTGCGACGAATAGAAACTGTACGAAAGTCAAGAGCGTCCCTATGAGCCACGTAGTGAGTGTCTATTCGAATCCGACGAGGAAGAAGGTGAGGCCAGTGCCATGGGCATCGTACCGCTCGCTGGTTCAACCCTATGGAATAGTCAGGAACATTGACGTGAAGATGACGAAGCGGAATAGGGGGCCGCGCTCACTTGACGATAGCTTCAAGGGCGAAGACCTATATCACCAGCTCCTATCAGCTACTAGCCCGGAATCGGATAGTCAGACGCATCAACACACATTGGAACAACAGCCGCCGAAGATCAGTGTCAGCATGCCCCCAACAGCCAGCCATTGTGGAATTGTCTCGATAAAGATGCGGCCGGCGAGGCCCATAAGCTTTGAGTGAGTCGATCGCTGGTCGTGTATGCCGTACAGCTCAGCCTTCTCAAGAGAAGGACCAGCATTGATAACCTTGGGCGTGACGGGGCCGCCGTTGCGGGCAACGGCATGCGACTCGCGCAGAGTCTGGCGCCTTCGGGGAGCCGAGCGGCTCGTCATTTCGGCGAAGCCACAGCTGCGCGAGGCGTGACGACGTGGTTAAGGGCGAGGGAGTCGGTGATGCTTCGAGGGAATAAAGACCCGCTACAGCCTGTGCTACTGTCTGGTCAGCTGGGACGCAGAGACGTCAGAGACAGGACCACAACAAGAAGGTAACAGGGAGGGACACGGAGACACGGAGACACGGGGAGAAAGGGCGAGAGAGAGAGGCGTCCTGTTGTGTCGAGCCTGACGTACCATACCTCGAGGTAGCTAAAATGTTGCTTCTGTAGTAGGTATCGTGTAAGCGCATGTATGCAAGCTACTAAAAACGCCCAACCACTGGGTAGCTTCACTGATCCTGTCTGCAGACCTGGCAACTTAATATGTACTGTCCGAACTGCAAATCTAGGGAAGCAGATCGCTAGTGTCAGAGTTGTAGCTCAGTTCTGCAGCAGGATTTGGGCAGTTGAGTTAAGATGACGGACGGGCGATGACTTCCCAGATTGTCTACATATGTGGCTTGATCGCGGCTCGTTCAATTTGCCCAAACAAGGTACATACCGGCAACTCATACGCAGTACCTAGATACCTCCCAGCGGGGTGCAGGGCGGGTACCTGCCGACGGTACTTACTTTAAGAGGCGGGTAGGGAGTCTTAGGTAATCATTGTTACTAATACCGGTACCTCGACAGGTAGAACTAGGTACCTAGGTACTGTACCTACGATAGCAGATCTTCTAACAACTCTGCCAACAACTACTAACTTACTGTAAGCTGGTTTTCGACATCCGGATCGTGTAGGTAGCAATAGCGACCTTTGTTGTTGTTTTTTCCCCAGTGGTATTGTTGGTATTATTTTTGTGTACCTATATTCGTGTTTTGTGTATATTAGTAAGGTTTGGTCCATCTTAATGTTGTAACAAGGAGCATTACCCCTACGCATAGGTGCAGTCATGGGACATTGTAAAATGGGTCGCTTCATGCTTCATTCTATACTTTCACAAACGCCTCTCGGTGGTTCATAAGTGCTGCCGGTCTTTCTTTAACGTCTATGCTATTGAGCTGGTGATAACAAGATCGTTACCGCTGTACAGGGGTATCCCCTAATGCAATCACCGTCCTCCTACATGCCCGTCTTGCCCCAGCTGTCGTACGTCTTCCAATGTTTATTTTTGCTGCCTTCCAACCAGATCTGCTATGGTGGGAAACCCACCATTCCCATTCTATACGCATCTCTGCGTCATGAAATAACATCACGTGTGCAGAATGCTAGCTACCATCGAACAGGGCATTACATTTGTCGCTGTGTGGGCTAAACAACGGCCTATGTAGTCGGATTCAAATGCTAGGGAGAAGTCCTGTAAGATAGAGTAGACCGTGAAGCACACGGGAAGGGAAACCACCAAAATTCCCAGACTCCATTCTACTGACTCTTGCAAGGCAGGCCAACATCCCTATGCTCTGATGAAGGTGGTCGCCACTCCGTAGTATGTTGGCGGGAAGGGACGGAATGATACACTGCTTGCTTCTACAACGCAGAAAAAACAAACAGCTATGACAAGTTAATTTCTCAATCTGGATAATAGTAGAGGCAAAATTAGCTGTGACTTACGTTGTTGGTTGCAGCAATTGCGATGCTATCTTCGAAAGGGTGCCAACTCATGTGCAGAATCTTTTTGTTGAAATCGATTTGGTCTGCATCCGTCTCCTTCCGCATCCTCTGACCCTGACCTGCCCCGGCCGCTGGACTACCTGCACGTGACCCTCCCTTCTTACTGCCATTTGTCGTCGTTGGGCTTGTTGATGAGTTGATGGGCGTTGGTATGCCGACCTTCTTCGCTTTAAAGGCCGACTTGTCAGCCTGCAGGACGACTTCTGTCTCCTTCTCTGGATCCGAGGGATATATCATGAAGTTATTGTTATAACTTCCAGTCATGACATTCTTGGCATCACCAGAGAAGACAACCTCGAACTTGTCGAAGATGCTATCGTTTTCGTACGTGTCGCACAGTCTTGGCCGAAGGTGCTCGTGAATGGGTATTGTTTTCACCGGCTGCCGTTCCATGTTGACATCCCAAATCTTTACGGTGAGGTAGTCTCGGGATAGGATATATCTGCCGTCGTGAGAAAAGCGAACGTCGGAAATAGACGATATGATCTCCGAGAAGAACGATCTTGATGAGGGATCTTCTTCCTGTTCAAACACTATTAGGACGTTAGCATATTTAAGGCGTCGCCGCTTGGGAGAATTGAGAGGGCATCGTACGTTTTGAGTGCTGGTCACACAGGGCACTCTCTCGCATGTCAGCTAGCTTGATAGTGCCCTTAGAGCTAGCGTACATAAACCAATTGCAACTAACAGGGTGGAACTCGGCAGCAGTAATGACTTCGGTGAGCTCCTCCATGTTTGCAGGCTTGATATCCACGATGTTGAAGCTCTGATCCTGAATATTCAAATTCCACAAGTTGATACGCAGGTCATCACTACTTATAAACGTTTCGCCGTCACTGTTGACTGAGATACTATTGATATGATAGGCATGTGCGTTGGCGTAGGTGCGCCGGGGAACCGCAGCCACAACTGTATCGTGATGTGTCAGCCGTGGCAATTTGAGCTCTCCAGCGGTCTTGAAATGCGTCTGTGGGAGCGGCCGAGGAGCTCCACCGCCCGCACCCGTTATGTTCCCTGGTGTGACATCTTGCGATAGATTGTTCTCGGCCACCACCTTGAGCGACTTCTCGAAAACCTTCCAAAGCTTTATCGTCTTGTCATTAGTAGATAGGAGGTAGTGAGATGCATTTTGACGGCGGCACCACTTAATCTTGTTGATTTTCTCTTCTATCTCGAGGGACTTTAGATAATCGAATTCTGGCTCATGTGACTGAAACTCTGTGTGGAATTTGTACTCGCACGTTTTTTTCTATGCCGACGTTAGAGCAGGATAACTGGTAGAAACCTACCAGGTTGATCGAGATGGCGCTATAAAGATGGAGAACTAACCGTCTCGTTCCTCTCAAACAACACGACTCGCCCTCCTTTGTCTCCGGTCGCAAGATAATTACCCGTATGGTCAAATTCGACGGTCGATATGATATCAGCTGGAGGCATACATGTAAGTAGAGGTGGGGACAATAAGCTTATATAGCGGGCATGCTGTTGAGGCTAGAATGTCGAGGTTGCGGGAGAGCGAAAGAATAGCACACCTTCTGTTATATCCTCAACGTCACCCTTGTCACCAAAGCACCTGTGCAAGTTAGCGCACGTAGCGCGAGGTCCAGCTCGGTAACTTAAAGAAGAAGGCTAGCGAGAGGGCTGTACGAACTGGGTAAATTTCCACACGGTCGGGTCGGCGTCGGCCATGCTTGTTGAAGTAATGGGCAAATAAGGCGGCAAAAGCAGTGGAGGTGGTTGAGGTGGTGAGGTTGCGATGAGGTTGCTGCTAATGCGCCCTCGTGGGGAGACGGTTAGCACGCACCCCAAAGCGGCGGATCAGGTAGATGTTGCAAGGAGAAGAAGCAACAAGAAGATACCTGGAAGCTGCTTATGCGATGGACGGTAGAGAGTCGATGGTAGACCCCACGTTGGGTTGAGGGCTTCGCGGGGTGGTGGTGGGAATGATGATGATTACGATGATGATGATAATGCGCAAGGGTTGAACGTAGATAGGTTTTTGGTTAAACGACGGATTAGTAGGTGAGGTGTAGCCGTACGCTAGGAGGTAGTCAACCACGCAAGGCGCTATACCAACCAACGTTAGTACCTACTACCTGAAAGGTAAACTGTTGGAGGGGTACCAACACTCGTAGCATCCACAAAAGTAGGTACATATAAGTACTTTGTCTGACCTGAATGCTTATATGTACCTACACACGTAGGTCACAAAGGCGCCAACCATGTATGCGTAACACATACCTATTTCTAGTGTACGATGTTACTGACCCGACCGGTAGGTTAGGCACAAGTACATACACTAGATATACTAGCACATTAACATGTATATGTTGGCCTTTACTAATATCATGGATGTAGATATCTACCTGAAATATCAATACGATTCCAAATCTTGAAAGATGCATGTGTGCCCCAAGTGAGGTGCATAGTAGTCAGCATGTAAACTAAAGTATGTAGTACGTCTAGGCTAGATAACTTGGATTGAATTGGGTACGTAGTAAGGAGGTAGCGTATTGGCTTATTGGATTGTAATCCTAAGGTCTCTCTATATTGGGAGACTAGGCGGCATCAAGCTTTGTTTCTTAGATCAAGCAACTAACTAGGTATCGACTACTAGTTCCAGAGCTCGAGGAATTTTATATTCAAGTGAGATCGATGGGACCAAATGAACTTGTAACATGAGTCCTCTTCTTTGTTCTAGATAGGTATCGCAAGGTATATACTAGATTGTGGTTTTTTAGTAACCTATTTTGGAAGAATGATGTCAAGAGGGGCTGCCCCGAGTAACGAGAATATATGATACTAGACTAAATCTGGATACCATACCTTAGGTACGTAGCCCCAGACTTTGCACAAGTGTTAGCTGTTTGCTCAGTTCTATACCTACTCGTACGTATATGAGAGTTTTTGAAGCAATTTGAGCAAATGTGGCCGCCTACTTTATAGCAATACTTACCATCTCTTGGTACAGCAATTACATGTACGTGAAGAAGAGAGAGAGAAAACTTGCTATAAGCAATACAAGCGCAGAAAGGAATAACGCCCACGCGAAGAACAACGACAACCTAAGGAAGCAGTGTATGAACGCATGTAACTAAATACAGCTATAGGTATTCCAGCTGCAATTCACGGTCTGCCTGCTACCTGCTATTTGGATCGTGACAGGCCGAGGCCATGACACCCCAGCCATAATACCTAGTCAAATTTCGATATTCAAGCGACCCTTGCGTTCCAGAATTATTCTGGGGCTATTCTGACCTTCCTTGTAGTACGAGCAAAGTAGGGTATGAGGTGTTAGGATATCTCTCTGGAAGATAATCGAGAATACATGGTTATGTGATAAAATGATTTGCAGCACGAGGACTCTTCACTCTGGTAGGTGGTTATTGCTACTAAAGTATAAACTACTCTTTTCGTTGCTGAAGGCACTACGTGATACTATTAGGTCTTGAGATATTCTGTGAAACGAAATTTCGCCTGGCTAGAGTCCCAAGAGTTCGAGATTACTGAGGCAGAACACAGCCCAGTCAATACGCCAGCACTTGACAGCTTCATTATGCACAAGGCATAGCTGGCAAACCCCTAGGATACCGTGTAGAAGAGACTGGGGTACACTTCAAGATAGCTTCCTTTTTCATTATCCATCCAGACAGGCCCATATAAAGCACCGTTTCATATCATGACCTTTTGCGCTCATCTGAAGATAATGTAACCTGCGAGCAATAGTTTAGGCTATTACGAGAGGATCGCCATAGCTTGTGCGTTAATGCTGCTTGGCTCTCATGGGCTCCTCCAGACTTGGTAACCTTTGTGTTTAGATTTTAATTGTATTTACAGAGTACACCTCACATGTGACGGAGCACTCTATCTATAACATCAGTCGCCTCACTTGACAGCATACATAATAGACCAACTAGGTTTAAGAGTCTCGTTCTCGACAAAGAGAAC
Organism: Xylaria sp. FL1777; assembly: GCA_022578965.1. Classification (NCBI taxonomy): domain Eukaryota; kingdom Fungi; phylum Ascomycota; class Sordariomycetes; order Xylariales; family Xylariaceae; genus Xylaria; species Xylaria sp. FL1777. The sequence continues at coordinate 5,458 of MU400618.1, read as the reverse complement.
TAATGCATAAGTATTAAATTTCCATGAGATTAAGAGTCAAACTGCTTTTGAATCCTCTTCTGGGGATGTGATTTAGACGGATGAGCTGTACATAGCGAGCCTGAGGTGGATGTATGATCTCGGGGTTGAGGGAAAGAATCTAGTATTGACCTCAATGATCATACTCACGATAGGCTATCCCAAGGCTGTTTAAAACCTCTAGACTGAAGGTTGTCGTGAACCCTTCACTTATTTAAGGGCATTTTTGGTAGCTCTTATGTGTGATGCTTGCCGGTTTTTTGCACATAGGCGAGTCTAAGTCCATCACAGGCGAAAGAAGGGTATTGTTGGCAGTAGAGTATATACCACATGAAGAGAAAAAATGTTATAAGATCAGTTCGGCCAGCGGCGATTAACGTGTAATAGAATTGGGCTAAATATCTCTCGGCGAAGAACTTTCTCTAGCTGTACTCCTTTCACACCTGTTGTGGCAGGTTGCCTGTCGGCGGCATACAGTTTTCTGGTGTGGTCGTGGGAGAGCCTCGGTGTTGTACAGTGTCATACGCGATATGTAATATGAAACCAATTTTCGGTATTTCAATATAAGTAATATAAGTAAACATTCGATGTCTCGGTCTTCACTAGACAGTTACTCAGCTCTACCTCGGACTAAGACGTATAAGTAGGTCGCTAGGTTCTGAGGCCATATAATAAGTGTAATATATAGGCCCACGCATAGTTTTCCCGCCTTGTCACCGAAATCGCTTATAACGCCAGTTCATTGGCAAGTTGGAAGGACCTTCGCAGTTCGAGTATATTCTTTAAGACCTAGTTTCAGTCCTTCTTATACGATAATTAATGCTCAACGATAAAGATTTCCATGATTTTTCCTTGTAAATGTGGGATGGTATAAATAACCTTGAGACTATCGGGCTCAAGTCTTCCCTGCCCGTCATTATTCACGATGAACGTCCTTGGTTCTCTGATCCCGACATAGACCGTCCTAATGGCACCGTTTAATTGAGGGATTCTAGTCGCGCACGTCACGTCACCTCTGAGTCTCTCATTGCACGCTCTATGGTTGTGTACAGTAGTGTTAGCGGGGGGGACTTCGTGGATGCATACTCCTAGGAGGTTATGCTTGTCGGCGATCTTGATGAAACACAATGCTCAGCGTGCGTCGTGCCGGAATCTCCTTTATAGTCTCGTGGGTACTCCAGCGCGTACCCAGTCAATAAGACCTCGCTCTTATCGGCATCAACAAGTACTGCCCCAACCCGAAATTTGTTGACTGCCGGGCGTGACTTCTGCGCCTGAATGAGGGACAATTCCACGAAAGCCTCATGGCCCCTAACCTTAAAAGCCGGGTAACTTGACTCTAAACCCATAGCAAACGTGCTCTTTAAGCCGAGTCGAAGGGATTTCAAATGTCCGTATGCTAATAAGAATAAGAATAAGGGAGGTCATAAGAATGTCGTTACTGGGATATATTGTAGATGATTTTTGTCAGCCAGTGGGATCAGTTACCGCAGTAAGCGCGCGTTTCTTTTGACCTAGCTAACGCAACTCGTCGTCCGGCGGCTTCTGTTTTCTGTGGCCTGTCACTACGTTGTGACGACCATTCCAATCCAAAATGCTGAGGACCTGTAACGGTACATTCTCAGACGCTACCTTTCGTGTCTGGTGGGACAAAGATGGCTTTCTCGCCGTTTCCTGCAGCTCATCAGAGAACAGAATTCATTCCACCCATACTAAGAGCGCGTAATAGCATTCGCAAATGAATTTACTCCGAGGAACCGTCAACAGCTCTTTGAGTCTCGGGACTATGTGGACCCAATTTCCAAGGATCTGGTTATCAAGATGACGAGGTTAAGTTCGGCACTTAAGATTACGGCGCAGGATCCTCCATTGGTCCGGCCAAACATGACTATTGTACCAAAAAACAAAAAATCTTGAATAATTTGGTGACTTATTGAGCATTATCTATAGTATATTTTAGAGTTAGAAATGATCTGACCAAGGATACTAGATTAAGCTAGCCAAGTACGCTAAGTTGCCAACCCAATCTTTTGCGACTCAGGAACACTGCGAACTGCACTGAAGTCCTGTTATACTCACCCTCTTTCGCTCTCATATTTTTTCAAACATCTCTCTGATTTGGTAGATTGTGAAGCTATTCGAGCTAGGAAAGATGTGTGCTCCTGTAGCTTAAGTAATCCAGATGTGTATAGTGGGGCGAAAGATCTAAGCTTGGCAACCTGAGACTTTTCTGGAGTTTGCCCGCCAGCTTCCAAGTCCTTCTTTCTCAAAGTGCATACCAAGTTAGGGGTCTTCGATCTGTGGATGAACCTTGAAACAATAAACCGTACAGCAAGGATTTGATTACCTTCCGGATGGAGCGACGCGGTTTTAGTGACGAGGATGGTATGAAGAGACAAGGGAAAGGAAAAGGGAAAGAGGAGAAGAGGGAGAGCGAGAGCCTTGACACATCTTCGTTGACGATACCTACAGAATCAGGTTCTTCCAACACCATGGATTCTAGGTCACACCCTGAAACTCCCTTATCCCGCCTGGCATCATCGACTGCTAGTCTGACAGGCGGGCTTATGTCTAGCCGAGCTCACGGACAGCAGGGTTTCAGCATCCTGCCCTCTGGCAAAGCCGAATCTTCAAGTACTGCTCAGCAGCCACAGGCGGCCCTTCGGGAAACAGCACGTGTTACCCACGTAAGTTCCCCGAATGTCCGGTTGCCTCTTGGTGCCACATTCAGGTCTGAAGTTGGGGAAAATAGGGGAAGCTCCGAGCAGGGCTTCTCAGACTTCCTCAAACCAGCGCTAGATACAAGTGACGGACTCCACGATAATACTCCACATCAGACACTCTCTCATGTGGCAGCTGCTGCAATGAACGATGGCTTGGAGGTTATCAACCTCCTTGAGACAGGAGGAGCAGTAGAGGATGATGATGACATACCGTACATGACGAATGATGAGCTCTCAGCCCTGCGAACAGCATTGTTTGGAGAAAGGCCATCAACAGGAGCAAGTTGGAACGACGTACTAAACTTTGTGCCCGAATTCATGTCACATCCTGATAGTGATGAGCAGCTGGCACAGCATCTAGGGGTATCTGACGCGGCTGAAGCTCGGGATATTTGGTTCAGTCTATGGGCAAATGTCTTGTCGTCGTACACCGATGAGGTTTGGGGGGACCTAGGTCCTCTGGTCGCAGCAGCGCGTCAGGAGCTGCGGAGTGTACCGACGAGTCCAGAAGAGGCTACACCAAACAGCCTAAATGCGGTCCGTAGGCTTCAACAGATATTAGCACACGTCCGAGGATCCTTTTAAATAAAATAACAAAAGCCTGGAAATTCAACATGACTTGTTTCGACCTATACAGAATGAGTCGAGGTATCTAGCAGCGTTACAGCAATCGACTCACAAAACATACATCCAATCAACAAACTGTAGACTAGATAACCCCGGGGAGGTGGGTATATTAGAGGGATTCAATAACTATGCCCTCAAATCAATATTAATGTTCCCTCTCATAGGCGCCTATATGTTCTGGGTGATGCCTAGCTATTACTAGTATTCGATGCAGTAAATGACTGAATAAATGAGCGGTCAATGCTATGTCCATAGAACTTCAATCCTATTTAACCTACTAAGGTGGATATATAGGTATATTAGGTAGTTCAATGACGTTGATATGCATCTATCCATATCTACATATATTGGGTCCCTGGCTACCATCCATATGTCAACGGTGTGGCTTCTAGGCAGCACAAGCCATGGTATACACCGTGCAACAGTTGCTGTGCAGGAACCTAAAGAGCACAGACCAGCCCTACCTAAATTGGTAATATTTATACATAGTTTTTTAGTACTGTACTTAAAAGATGTTTTTCTTTTAATATTTACTTTTTTAAGTATAAACCTAACTTTATGTAGTAATTATAAAGTTTTAAGCTAATATTTAAAAAGCATAAATAGCTATTTAAGCAGCTTTATAGCATTATATTTTAAATAAACCTTTGTATAATATATTAATATTTTATTTATTTTTTATTTTATTTTTTGATTTTATTTTTATTTTATATATTTTAGTATTAACTTAATAAAATAGCTAAAAGTAGTAATAAAACTATAAAGCTTAGCTTTAAAAGCAATAATTTAGTTAAGTTAGCAATTAGTAATACTATTAAAAGTATTTATAAATATATTAATTAATTTATAGTTAATTTATAATTATAATTTAATAAAATTAAAGCTATATTAATAAAAATATAGCAAAAATTAAATATAATACTAAAAAAGCAAAAGCTAAAAAATAAAGTTAATAATTTAATAAATAAGCTTACTAATTTAAAAAATAATTAAATATTATATATAAAGCAGCTAATTAATATAATAAATAATAAAAAGCTTAAAAATTTAATTTTTAATTTTTATAAATATTTTAAGCTTAGCAATTTATAAACTAAGCAAAAATAACATGTTTAAACTATTTTTTTAAATATATTTTTATTAAGTAATATTATTTAATTAAATAATTATAAAGCAAAAAATAAAGTAATATTTTTAGTAATATTATAGCTAATAAAAGCAAATTATATAACTTTTAATAAAATTAAAAGCATTTAAAATTGCTTAATTTAAATATTAATACTATATAAACTATAGCTAAAAAAAGTTATAATAAAGTTAAAAGAAAATTTTTATTAAGTAGTTTTATTTATTTATTATTATAACGTTAATTAAGTAAACTTTTTAAAAGCTATAATTTAAATGTTAACTAAATATAATACATTTTATAGCTTATTAATAATATTTATTAATATGTTATTAATATAAAACAAAGCATTAATAAACTTTTTATAATAGCTTTATATAACGTTTTATAAACTATTAGTAATTTGTTATAAAATTAGCATAAAGGTAGCTTTTAAAGCAGCTTAATGCTTTTATATATATTATGCACCTTTTTTTTTGTTAGCTAAAGCTAAAGTTACATAATAATTTATTTAGCTTATTAAGCTTATAATAATTTAAGGCTTACTAAGCTTATAATAATTTAAAGCTTACTAAGCTTATAATAATTTAATGCTTATTAAACTTATAGTAATTTAAAAAAAATTACTATTTTTTTTATTTTTTATTTATTTATATAATTATATACTTTTTGTATTTAGTTATTTATTTAGTTTTAGTTTTTTAGCTATTAATTTCTTATAACTATTAAGCATTAATATATTTATTACTTTTAATTTTTTAAAACTTTTATTAATGCATAATAATAAAAATACTTTAAAAACTTCTTTAATAAACTACTATTAAAGATTTTATTATTACTTATAAATTAAAACCTTAAAAGTAAACTTATTATATTAATATATAACAAGTTTATTATACTTTAATAGCTTTTTAATTAATAAAACTTAATATATAAAAACAAATATTAATATAAAAAGTTAAAT
>MU400617.1:0-135962 GCA_022578965.1 Xylaria sp. FL1777 | reverse complement strand
AAAATAATAGTTATAATTTTATAAATATTTTTAATTATATTAATATTTATATATTTTTAAGCTTTATTTTATATTTATTTTAATTATTAAAGTTTGTTTAATTTTAAATATTATTAATAATGTTTTAACTTAAAAAATTAATAAAAAACTTTAATTATTTATTAAAGTTTATATAATTATATATTATTTTTATATTAATAAAAATATTTAAGTTATAATTAAAAAAGCAAAAAAAGCTATAATAAATAAAAAAGCTAAAAGTTTTATATAAATAAACTAATTAAAAAATGTTTATATAACTTTTAAAAATTAATATTTGTTATAAAATAAGCTAACTAGGCCGGTTAAAAGGCTAAGTATAAAGAAAACACACGCAAAAAAAGTCTTATTTGCTAAAAAAATATATATTTAAACCATTATAAAAGTTTAACATATAAACTTAATAAACTTAAGCGTTAAGTTTATTAAGCTTTAAGCTTAAAACAAAATAGCATTAAGTTTATTAAAAAAAACAATAATTATAAATTATTATTATTGTTTTTTTTTGTTTATATAATTATGAACTTTTTATATTTAGTTATTTATTTAGTTTTTGCTTTTTAGCTATTAACTTTTTATAACTGCTAAGCATTAATATAGTTATTTTTTTTAATTTTTTAAAACCTTTATTAATGCATAGTAATAAAAATACCTTAAAAACCTTTTTAATGAATTATTGCTAAGAATTTTACTATTACTTATAAATTAAAACTTTAAAAGCAAGCTTATTATATTAATATATAACAAGTTTATTATATTTTAATAGCTTTTTAATTAGTAAAACTTAGTAGCAAAAATAAATATTAGTATAAAGAGTTAAATAATAGTTAGTTTACAAAATAAACTTTTAAAAGTATACTAAAAAAATATTTAAAAAACAAAAATACTAACTAGTATTACATAAATAAAACTTTACTTAATAATTAATAAATTAAATCTAAGTTATAGTATTAAAAACAAAAAGTTAAAAATTAAGTTTAAAGATCTTAAAGACTTTTAAAACTAATAACGTATTAAAATAGCAAACTTTAGCACTTTTATTAGCTACTTTTATTAAAAAAAAAGCAGTAGCAAAAAAAGAAAAGTTAAGTAATAATAATAAAAAAAAGCTAATATTAATACTAATGCTATAAAGCAAACTAGTTGCTTTAACTTAAAAAATAATTTAAATACTAAATGTTATAACTTTTAAACTAGTATAAATATTAATTATAATAATTAAAGCAGCAATAATAACTGCTATTATAATAATAAATTAAAGCTTTAAATAAGTAATTATATTATAATTAATCTTTATATTATTACTAGTAAACTTAATGCTTACTTTTATTATTATTATATTTAAAGTAATAATTTAAAATAAAAAACTTAATTTTTTACTATTATTACTGCTTTTATTATTAAAATTTTTTATAATATTAAAAATGCTAAACATTAAAAGTTTTAAATTTATTGTTTTAAAGCTTTATAATAAATCTATAAATATAAAAGCTTTTTTAATTTATATTAAATTATATTTAAAATAATATTTTATTACTATTATAAAAAAAGATTAAAAAGTAATAACTATTTTATAATTTTTGTTAAAAAAATATTAAAATAGTTTTAACTTATTTTAAAGGATTTTTTAAAAGCTAATAAGTTAATTAACTTTAAGCTAAAAACAGAAAAAATTTTCAAAAATTATATTAAGTTTAAAAATCAAATAAAAGCATTATTTAAAAACACTTAAAAAGTAAAACATGCTAAAAAAGCACTTTATTGCTTAAAATAAATAAAAGCAGCAATAAACTATATTATAAAATTTAAACAATTAATAATAATCTTAAAATTACTTAAGCTTACATTGTTTTATTTATTTTATAGTAAACTTAAAACTTAAATTTAAAACAAACTATATAAAATAAATAAACTAGCAAAAATTAATATATATATTAATATAACTATTATAATTAATTAACGATTATTTAATTAGTACTTTAAAACTAAAAAAACTAAAAAAAATAAAAAAAAATATTTAAAAAAATATTAAATAAAAATTTAAACAAATTAGTAAAATTAAGAAATAATAACTTTAAGATATGTTTAAAGTTAAATGTTATAACTATAAAAAAAAAGAACATTTTTAAAAATAATGCTAATTTAAAAAAAAAACAGAAAAAAAAACTATAAAAAAGAAAAAAAATTTTAACTTAAAAAAAAATATAAGTTATAAAAGTTTAAAACAACAAAAAACGTTAAAACAATTTAAAAAATATATTTTTAAAGCAAAAATATAAAATTATAATTTTAAATTAAAACAAAAGTATTATATTAAATAAATTTAAATGCTTTTTTTATATAAGTTAAAATAAATAAACATATAAATATTATTTAAAAGCTTTATAATTATTAAAACAAATTATAAAAAAATATATTTGCTATATAAATAATTAAAGTTATTTAATATATAATTTAAAAAAATAATTTAATTAAAAGTAGCAAACAATAGAAAATAATAAGTTAATATAGCTAGCAAACTTATAAAACTACAAAAATGTTAAACTATTAAAGCTAAAAATATAGCTTAAAAAAAGTTTTATTTAAAAAAATAAAACTATAATTATAAATAGTATAGTTATTAAACTAATTATAAACTATTAAAACGCTTAGTTGCTAAATAAACCTAAAAAAATAAAACTTATAAAACTTTAAAGCAAAAATAAATAAAATTAAAAACTATAAAAAATACTATAAAAAAAAACTAATAAAAATAAATAAAGTATTTTTATAGCTTAAACTGCTTTAAATATAACAAAATAATAAAGCATTAATAGTTAGCATAAAAACTAATATATTTTATGAACTAAAACTAGCAATATAACTAATTACTAAAAGTTATTATTATAATAAAACTATAATAAAAAACAATAATAATATTTTATAACTAAAAAATCTAAAATATAATAAAGTACTATAAACTTATTATATAATATACTATTATTATTAATATTTATTTAATAAATTAAAAAACAATTAGTTTTTTTAAATAAATTATAAAAATAAAAATAAAAAACCTTTATAAAATAAAACAGTTAATTATAACTTTAGTTCATTATAAAAATCTATAAAAATTTATAACGTTTAAAAAAAATTATAATTATATTTATAATATTGTTTTAAAAAAATGCAAAAATAACTTTTATAAATATTACTAGTTAATTAAAGCACGTTTATATTAAAAAATAATTACAAAAAACAAAAAAATCTAAAAACTATAATTTAAAGCTTAACTTAAAACAAAAATAAAACTAAGTGTAATATTAAAAAGATTAAATAAACTAAGCATTTAAACACTTTATAAAAAATTAAAAAACAAAATAAGTATTTGCTAAAAAAGCAGCAAATAGCTAAAAAAACTAAAGCTTTATAAAAAGTTTAATATAATAACTAAAAAAATTAATTTAAAGTTAAACTTATATATTAAAAAAAAAAGTATAACATTTTAATTGATTTAAAAGTATAAGCTAATATAATTTTATTTAAAGTAATAAAATAAAATAAAATTTCTTAAAAATATAAGCAAAAGTTTTAAAAAATTAAAAAATTTAATAAAAGTACTTTTAGCTATAATAATAGTTGTATACTTAAAAAAACTAAACTTTTTAATATATTTATATAAAAACATAAAAAACAAATTATATTAAATATTACTAATATATTTAATTACAATATTATTTTAGGAATTTTATAGCTAAAAATTAATAACTTTTTAATTTAATAAAAAGTAAAAACTATTAAATAAAAAAGCAAAAAATAAAGCAAGAAAATCAGAAAAATCGCAAAAGAAATTTTAAACAATATACTAAAAGTATACTATAGATTTTATAAACTATTTAAAAAAAAAAAAAAAAAAAAAACTTAAACATAGCTTATAAAACTATTATATTTTTATTAAAAAAAAATGTTAACTAAAGCTTTATTAAGTATATTATATAAGCTTAAATAAAACAAATATTTTATAAAAGTATATTTAAAAAAATTTAGCAAAAAAATTCTTAAAAAAATCTTAGTTATTTATTAAATATTTTATAATACTAGTGCTTAAAATAAAAAATAAAAAACAACTAATTAATAAAAAAAAAAAACTAATATAGCAAATAATTATTAACTATTAACTATTAAACATAATTATTATTATAAATAAATATTTTTTTATTTTATTAATAACTATAAAAGAAAATATTAGCTAAGGAAAATAATTTATAGCAGTAAATATTTTAAATAAATATTATACTATTAAAATAGCTAAAGAAAAAAAATAAAAAATTACTATATAAACAGTATATAAACTATATAAGTATATAGTTATGCTATAAAAATTATAAAATATATTAGCTAGCTTTTAATATATAATAATAACGATTTATAGAAGTTTTTAAACAAATTTATGTTTATTTATTTAAATAATATTTTGATTTATTTTAAAACACTTAAAAAACATAAAAAATATATTATTTTAGTATTAAAAACACTAAAACAAGCAAAAATATAACTTAACTTAAAAAAATATGTTTAGCATATATAAAAAATTAATTTTTTAAAATTTATAATTACTTTAAAACAAATATAAATTTAATAGTTAAAAATTAATATAGTACAAAATTAAAAAATATTTAATTTAGCTATTATTATAAATATATAATAAATGTTAAAATTTTTAAACTATATTTAAATATTAATTTAAAACTTTAAAAAAATAGCATGTTATTTTATAAAGTATATAAAGAAAAAATATAAAGAAAAGTTCTTTTTAATTTTAAAAAAAGCTTAAAAAGCTTTTAAAAAACTAAAACTAAAAGTTATTTTTAACTTTATAGTTAAACTACTTAACCTATAAAAAAAAAAGCTAAAAATAAACGCTTTAAATAATATAATTGCAAAAGTTTTAAAACAACTAAAAAATAATAAAAAATAGCATTTAGTAGCTTATTATTTTAAAGCATTATAAAACATAGTATTATAATATTTTATATATAATAAAGAACTATTTATAATTATTATAACATTTAAAAAGTAAAAACTATTTTTTATAAAAACTATAAAACTTATTAAAATTTATTTAAATTATTAAAACTTAACAAAATTTATAATTATATAAAAGATTACTAAATAACATAAAAATTAAATAGTTTTTTTTTTTAAATTTAACTTTAAAATATATTATATTAAAAAAAAAAACATTTAAGCAAATATATTTAATTAATAAAGTTAAAAAAAATTTAAAGTTTTAAAAAAAAACATTTAAGTATTACATTTATAATAAAATAAAAGCTTAAAAATTAAAACTATATTTAAAAATTTTATAAATGTATAGCTATAATAAGCTTATAATCTTAAAGAATTAAAAAAACTACAAAAACACAAAAGATTAAAAAATAATAAGCTAATATATAAATATAAAATTTATTTACTAAAAGCTTTATAAAATAAGTTTATTAAAAACTTTTATAAATACTTATTATATAAACATTAAAAAACAATAAAAATAGTTTAATAATTATAAAAAAATATAACTTTTTAAAACTATAAAATATAGTTAAATTTATTATAAAAAATATAATATTTATAATAAAGCTAAAATAGCTTAATATAAATTTTATATATTATTATAACTTATATAAATACTTAAATAAATATAGCATATTATTGCTTAAGATTTTATTATAATATTACTTTTATTAATTAATTTAGTTATAAAAGTATAATATAATAAAATATAGGTTATTATTAATAGATTTACTAAATATGCTTACTTTTTATTATTTAAAAAAAATGCAATAATAAAATAACTTATATATATTTTTATACGCTAATATTTAAATAAATATAAATTATTAGAAAAAATTATTTTTAACTAAAATAAATTGTTTATTTTTAAGTTTAAAACAAGTTTTTGTAAACTTATTAATATTAAACTTAAGTTTTTAATTGCTTATTATTTATAAATTAATAAACAAACAAAAAAACTAAACTAAATATTAAAATAATATTTATAAAATTATATTAATTATTAATAAAACAATTAAATAAAACTATTATTAATAGCATAAATTTTATATAATATATTAACAAATAAAAATATAAACATATTTTTGCATAAAGTTATTTATAAATAATAAGCAACTATTAAAAAATAAGAAAAAACATTAATAAAGGCATTTGCTATTTTAATTATAGCACTTTAAGTAAAAACTATTGCAATAAAAATTAAAACGCTACAAGCTAAACTATAATTACATTTTTAATTTTTATAACAATAAATGTTAATATACTATAATAAAAAACAAACTAAAAAACTAATCTTTAAGAAAAAAAACAAAGTTTATTTACTATAATAAAAATAAAATGCAAACATTAATATTTTTTAAATTAAAACAAAACAACTAAGCAATAAATTAAAATTTAAAAAACTTAGCTTTTTTAAAATTAAAGAAATTATTTTACTTATTAATTATAAACTATTATTATTAAAAAATATGCAAATTTACTTTATTTTTTATATTTTTTTATTAAAACTAGCACTTATTAAAACATTTATTAAAACATAACTAAAAATAAAAACAAATTAAAACATTTATAAAGTTAAAAATATACTAAATTTTTGTTAAAACAACAGTAACCTAAAGTATTTTATTAAATAAAAAAAATACTTATATGCTAATAATACTTAAAAACTTAAAAAACATTTAAAAACTGCTAAAGTAGTTATAAATTAGTTTTATTGCTAATATTTTAACTGCTTAAAACTAGAAAAAAAAAGTTAACCTTAAAAAAAACGCCTAAAAAATTTTAATTAAACTTAAATAAAATAGCTTGCATTGCTTTAGCTTGCTTTTTTTATTATTTTTACTTTTTTGCTAGCGCTTTTTGTTTTTTTTTAATACGTTTTATTTTGTTTAGTTTATTTAAAAACTAAAACTTTTATTAAACTATTTTAATATTTTTTGCTTTTAAAAAACGTTTTTATATGTAAAGCTAAGCTAACTTGCTTAAAACAAAGTTAAAACTATTTTAAGCTTGTTTTAATTTTTCTTAAACTAAAAATAATTATTGCTTTGCTTGCTTCTTTTTTTTTTTAAAACAATAGTATTTAAAAATTATATTGTTAATTAAGTTAATTAAAACTTTTGATTTGTTATAAAAGCAGCTAGCATATATATATTTAAAACAATAAAATATATTATTTGTTATTTTGTACGTTAATAATTAATTAAAGCAGTAAAAATAAAGCATAACTTTATAGCTAATAAAATTAATAAAAAAAGCAAAAACAAGTTTTTGCTTTGTTTTAAATAAGCAGTTAGTTTTTTTAATGCGTTTTAATATTATAACATATAAAAAAAAAAAAAAGGAAAAATATTTACGGAAAAATTGTTAAAACAACAATTCTAAAAAAAAGGAAATAATATTACGAAATTAGTACAGAAGTAGTTTTTAAAGCAGCTTAATGCTTTTATATATACTTTGCACTTTTTTTTATGCTAGCTAAAGCTAAAGTTACATAATAATTTATTTAGCTTATTAAGCTTATAATAATTTAAAGCTTACTAAGCTTATAATAATTTAAGGCTTATTAAGCTTACAGTAATTTAGTGCTTATTAAACTTGTAGTAATCTAAAAAAAGTTACTACTTTTTTTATTTTTTCTTTGTTTATATAATTATGCATTTTTTATATTTAGTTATTTACTTAGTTTTAGTTTTTTAGCTATTAATTTCTTATAACTGCTAAGCATTAATATACTTATTACTTTTAATCCTTTAAAACCTTTATTAATACATAGTAGTAAAAGTACTCTAAAAACCTTCCTAACGGACTACTATTAAAAATTTTATTGTTACTTATAAATCAAGACCTTAAAAGCAAACCTGTTATATTAATATATAACAGGTTTATTACACATAAAATATTATTATTATTTTTTATTATAGTTTTATTATAATAATAATTTTTAGTAATTAATTAAATTACTAGCTTTAGTTTTTAAAACATATTAGTTTTTGCATTAACTATTAATGTTTTTTTGTTTTATTATATTTAAAGCAGTTTAAGCTATAAAAATACTTTGTTTATTTTTATTAGTTTTTTTTTTGTAGTATTTTTTATAGCTTTTAATTTTATTTGTTTTTGTTTTAAAATTTTATAAGTTTTATTTTTTTAAGTTTATTTAATAACTAAATATTTTAATAATTTATAATTAGTTTAATAACTATACTATTTATAGTTATAGTTTTATTTTTTTAAATATAACTTTTTTTTAAGCTATATTTTAAGCTTTAATAGTTTAAAATTTTTATAGTTTTATAAATTTATTAATTATATTAACTTACTATTTTTTATTATTTGCTACTTTTAGTTAAACTATTTTTTTAAGTTATATATTAAATAACTTTAATTATTTATATAGCAAATATATTTTTTTATAATTTGTTTTAATAATTATAAAGCTTTTAAATAATATTTATATGTTTATTTATTTTAACTTATATAAATAAAGCTTTTAAATTTATTTAATATAGCATTTTTGTTTTAATTTAAAATAGCAATTTTATATTTTTGCTTTAAAAATATATTTTTTAAATTGCTTTATTGTTTTTTATTGTTTTAAACTTTTATAACTTATACTTTTTTCTTAAATTAAAAAAAAAATTTTTTTTTATAGCTTTTTTTTTTGTTTTTTTTTTAAATTAGCATTATTTTTAAAAGTGTTCTTTTTTTTTATAGTTATAACATTTAACTTTAAACATATGTTAAAGTTATTATTTTTAAACTTTACTAATTTATTTAAACTTTTATTTAATATTTTTTTAAGTATTTTTTTTTTTGTTTTTTTTTAGTTCTTTTAGTTTTAAAGTATTAGTTAAATAATTATTAATTAATTATAATAGCTATATTAATATATATATTAATTTTTACTAGTTTATTTATTTTATATAGTTTATTTTAAACTTAAGTTTTAAGTTTATTATAAAATAAATAAAATAGTATAAGCTTAAGTAATCTTAAAATTATTACTAATTATTTAAATTTTATAGCATAATTTATTATTATTTTTATTTGTTTTAAATAGTAAAGTGCTTTTTTTGCATGTTTTGCTTTTTAAATATTTTTAAATAATGCTTTTATTTAATTTTTAAACTTAATATAATTTTCGAAAATTTTTTTTGTTTTTAGCTTAAAATTAATTAACTTATTAGCTTTTAAAAAATCTTTTAAAATAAATTAAAACTATTTTAGTACTTTTTTTAATAGAAATTATAAAATAGTTATTATTTTTTGATTTTTTTTTGTAATAATAATAAAGTGTTATTTTAAATAAAGTTTAACATAAATTAAAAAAGCTTTTATATTTATAAATTTATTATAAAGCTTTAAAACAATAAATTTAAAACTTTTAATGTTTAGCATTTTTAATATTATAAATAATTTTAATAATAAAAGTAATAGTAGTAATAAAAAGTTAAGTTTTTTATTTTAAATTATTACTTTAAATATAATAATAATAAAAGTAAGCATTAAGTTTGCTAGTAGTAATATTAGTATTAATTATAGTATAATTACTTATTTAAAACTTTAATTTATTATTATAATAGCAGTTATTATTACTGCTTTAATTATTATAGCTAATATTTATGCTAGTTTAAAAGTTATAACGCTTAATATTTAAGCTATTTTTTAAATTAAAGCAACTAATTTATTTTGTAGCGCTAATATTAATATTAGTTTTTTTTTATTATTACTGCTTAACTTTTTTTTTTTTGCTACTATTTTTTTTTTAATAAAAATAGCTAATAAAAGTGCTAAAGTTTATTATTTTAATGCATTATTAGTTCTAAAAATTTTTAAAATCTTTAAACTTAATTTTTGACTTTTTGTTTTTAGTAATATAACTTAAATTTAGTTTATTAATTATTAAGTAAAGTTTATTTATATAATGCTGTTTAGCATTTTTGTTTTTTAAATATTTTTTTAGTATATTTTTAAAAATTTATTTTATAAATTGTTTATTATTTAACTTTTTATATTAATATTTATTTTTATATGTTAAGTTTTATTAATTAAAAAGCTATTAAAATATAACAAACTTATTATATATTAATATAATAAGTTTGCTTTTAAGGTTTTAATTTATAAGTATTAATAGGATTTTTAATAGTAATTTATTAAAAAGGTTTTTAAAGTACTTTTATTACTATGCATTAATAAAAATTTTAAAGAATTAAAAGTAATAAATATATTAATGCTTAATAATTATAAAAAATTAATAACTAAAAAGCTAAAAACTAAATAAATAACTAAATATAAAAAATGCATAATTATATAAATAAAAAAAACAGTAATAATAATTTATAAACGTTGCTTTTTTTAATAAACTTAACGCTATATTGTTTTAAGTTTAAAGCTTAATAAACTTAACACTTAAGTTTGTTAAATCTAAAGCTTAATAAACTTAACGCTTAAGTTTATTAAGTTTATACATTAAACCTTTATAGTAGTTTATATATATATTTCTTTACCAAATAAAACTCTTTTTATGCATGTTTTCTTTATACTTAGCCTTTTAACTAGCCTAGTTAGCCTATTTTATAACAGCTTTATTTAAACAAATATAAATTATTACTTTTATATTTACTTCTTAATAATATATAATTAATATTAAGTTTGTTTTAATTAATGTTATTTTGCTTGTTTAAAAAGTTATTTTATAAGCATACTTTTTTTTAAAATTAATTAATGCTTTCGTTTTAATAACTGTTTTTAATTAAAATATTTTGCTTTTTTTAAAACTTTTTATTGTTAAGCTTATTAAAATTGTTTTTTTTATTAAAATCTATTTTAAATTTATTTATATTAAGCAAATCATTTTTTAGCAATAATTTATTATTTTAGTATATTAATAACTTTATTAAATTTAATAGCTTTAGTTTAGTTAAAAAAAATAACTATTTATATAAAAAACAGAAAATATGCTTTTTTATTTAATATAATAAATATAGTAAGCTTAAAAAACCTTAAAGTAATAAAATTTATAAATAAAAATTATAAAAATTAAATTATAAATAGTTTATAATTATAAAAGCTTAAAAAAAAAGCATATAATTATTATGTTTTTTTAGTAATATAAAGTATTATAAATATAACTATAGCTTAAGTTTTAATTTATTTATATATTTTTTATATTAAAAGCTTATTAAACTAATAAAAAAAATAGTTAAAGCAGCAAATTATTATATAAAAATTTAAGCGTAAAATATTTAAAGTATAATTAAAAAGTAATATAATAAGTCCGTTTTTACTTAAAAAAATATATATAATATTTAAAACTATATTAATTAAATAAAGCTAAATAGCTATAATTTAATTATAGCTTTTATTAAGCTTTTTAATAAGCAAAAAATCTTATATGTTATAAAATAAAATAATAAAAAACTTAATTGTTTAATTAGCTTTATATAAACATTTTCATATTATATAAAAATATAAAAGTAATTTTTTAAGGTTATTAGTTTTAATAATATATATAATATAAACTGCTTTAAGCTTTTTTTATTTTAAATAATTAGCTAAATATATTTAAGCATAATTTTTAATGTAATGTTTAGCTTAATTAATAATAAAAAGCAAAAAAGTTTTTAGTTTTTTGCTAAAAATATTTATTAAATTTTAACTAAAATATTTATATAAAAGCTTAAAGTTATTATTACTAACTATAATAAGTTAATAAAAGTAGCATTAAATAATTAATTTTTTTTAGCATAATAATAATTTTATATTTATTATATTAATTTAAATATTTTGCTAAAAGCTAAGCAAAAATAAATAAGTAGTTATAATAAAAGTAATAGCTTTTTTAATAATAATAGCAAAAATATTAACTTTTTTATTTAAAGCTAAGTTAAGCTAAATTTTATTAATAAATAGCTATTTAATACTAAGTATTTTAATAATAATAAGGTTTTTTATAGTTACTAAAATATTTTAATAATATAAAAAAAAATGCTATTTATTAAAACTAAAGCAAAATATAAATAAATATAAGCTAAGCTTTATTAAAAGTTTAATAATTAATGCTTAATATTATAATATTTTTATAAAACATAAATGCTTTTAAAATTTTAATAAATATATTATTATATTTATTAATATTATAACTTTAATATTTAAATTATTTTTAAAACAAAAGCAAGCAATAATAATATAAAAAATTATTTTTTAAATAGCATAAATAATTTATATTATTTTATAAAAGCAATATAAAAAATAATAGCTAATTAAAAATATAATTTTACTTAAGCTTATGCTTAAAATAAAGTTTTATTATAGCATATTTATTTATTAGTTATAAAAAATTATTTAAGTAAGCTTTAAATAGTTATATTATTAAAAAGTTTAATACTATTTAATAAGCAATATAATATTGCTTAAATATTTATGCTAAGCAAACAAAACTTATTTTTAATTAATATAAAATATTATATAAATAACTATATAGTTTTTATTAAGCTTAAAATTTTTTATTATTATAAAGTTTATTTAAAACTAAGCTTTTTTATTTTGTTTATTAAGCTAAATATTTACTTTTGTTAATAATTATATAAATTTTTAGCTAAAAATTTATATTAATATATTTATAACTTAAAAATTATTAATTTACTTTATAGTTAACTAAAAAATATAGCATAAAATATATTACTATATTTTATAATTAAAGCTAATATATTTATAGCAAGCTAGTTTATAAAATAAAAACAAAGTTAGCTATAAAAAAGTTTAAATAAATTATTTTTAGCTAAAATAAAACAAACTTTTATATAAAATAGTAATGTTAAAACAAATAAAAGTGCTTTGTTTTTTTAATGCTAAACATATAGTTAAACTGCTATATTAAATACTAAAAAGTTAATAAATAATAAGTTTAAAAAATAATAATTATAGCTTAATATTTAAAAACAAAAAAGTTAATAAAAATTAAAGTAACTATAAATATTGCAGTAATATATTTATTTTATATTTAATTTTTTAATATATGCTTAAATTAATTATATTATTTAAAAGTTTTATTGTTTAATGAAGTTTTATTTTAAATATTATATAATGCATTAAAAAAGCAAAAAAAAGTAATCTTTATATAAAATAAAAATATGTTAACTTAATTAGCTAAAAAAATAAATATAATAAAGTAAATAAAGCTAAAAGTTATTTTTAGTAAGCTTTAATTTTAGCTAATAAAATCGCTAGAAAAAGTTATGCTTATTAAAATAAAGCAATATAATTGCGCAAGATTTACTATAACACTTTAATTGCAAGAAAATAAGTTATAACTTATGCATTTAAGCAATTAAGCTATATATAAATTAGAAAATTAAACAATTAATTAAAGGGCTATTTAACAATACAAATAAAGTAACTATAGTTAATTTTTATAATATTAAGCATATTTATTAAATTTATACTTTAAAATTTAGCGTAATACTTATACTTTTATTCTTATTATATAACTTAGCTTAAACTTACTTTAATTAGCTAGTTAGCTTATTTAGCTATTTTATTTTACTTTAATTTTTCTTTATTAAAATATAGCTGCTTTTAGTTTATTTTAATACTTATAATTATAAAGTCTCCTATTTTTATTAACGTTTTTTAAACAAAGTTAATATTATTTTCTTTTGCTTATTTAGTTCTATAAGTTTCTTTTTATTTTTTTTGCCGCGTTTAAAAGTAACTTAAGCTTTAGCGCTTATAAAAGTATTATAGCTTTATTAAAACTAGTTTTAGCTTTTTTACGTATTTAAATATATAAGCAAAAGCTTTTAAAAATACCTAGCGTTTTTTTCGTAAGAATGCTTATAAAAAGTTTATATTTTTTTTTTTTTAAACTATTAAGCTTAGCTAAATTTTATACTTAGCTTACTATACTTAAAAAAAAAAATATTTATAAAAATATCCGTAGTAAAATAACTATATACTGCTAAAACGTCTTTATATTGCTTATAATAAAACTTTTTTAGTATAATTGTTAGTTTTTTTTGCTAAAAATTTTTTTTGCGCTTTAAAGTAAAAAGCATTAAAAAAGCAAAACAATTAACTTTTAGTTTTTTTTTTAGCGTTTTTTTTTTATTCTGTATATTTTTAGCGCTTAATAATAAAAAAGCTAACTTATTAGATCTAAAAAAAGTTGCCTTTAGTTTTTTTAAGAAATAATAAAGCTTAACGCTTATTAAAAGCAATAAACGTAAATCTTTTTGTAATTTAAAGCTAAAGTGCTTTTTAAGGTTTGCTTTTAAGAATTAAATAAGCTATTTATAACTTTTTTAATTATTAATACTTCTTTTTAAATATTAGCTTATTAAGTTATAAAATACGTAATATAAATATAAGGCTTTAATAAATCTATATATGTAGTTATTGCGCTAGCAAAAACAAAAAAGTATAAAATAGCTTAATATAACCTTTATATTAAAATGCTTTGTTATTTAATACTTTTGCAATTTTTAAAAAACTTGTTTGTTATTTTTATTAGTAGTATGTTTAAAATTTAAAATATATGCTACTTTTAAAACAGTATTAATAAAAATAATAATTTAATAATTATTTAAGCAATATTTTATTATAAAATATCTTATTTAAAAAGTTGCAGTAATTATTGCAGTTTACTTTATGTTTTATTAGTTTATAAAAAAATTTTTTATAAATTAGCTATACTTAAGTTTAATACTTATTTTTAAAGCTTTAGCTTTTTTATTTATATATAGCTAAAGCAATATATTTAGCAAAGCTTTTATTTTATGCTTATTTAGCTATTTTTTAGCGTTTAGCTTTATAAAAATATTTGTAATATAAACAGCTTTAATTCTTTATTTTGTAGTGTTTACTTCGTAAAAGTTTTTATAGCAGCTATAAATAGCAAGCTTTTTTTAATAATTTAAATACTTTTGTTTATACTAATAAGTTTTTTTAGTAGCTATTTATTGTTTTAAAAAAAAAGTTTTTAGCTACTACTTTTTATTATTTTTATATATTGTTTTTAAAACTTTATTTAGCAAAAAACAATAAGCTAGCTTTTGTTTATTATAAAGCTTTAGTTTATTAAAATATTTTATATTATTATTTTTTTAATAATTATTTAAAGCTTCTTTTAATAGCAGTTTTTTTAAAGATTTTATAAATAATAACTGCTAAATATTTAGTTTTTATACTGCAGGTTTCTACTTTTTATATAGTTTTAGCTTTATTATTAAAACTATTAAATTTTTTATAAACGTAATATTAAACTTATTAAAGCAAAAATTATTATTTTTGCAGTATTTTTTAATTTTAAATAAATACTGTATTAATATTATAAAACTTCTTATAGCTATAAATCCTAATATTTAGTTTGCAGCTTATAAAAATGCCCTTAAATATTTAGTTTTTAGTTTAAGTATATAAAGTAGCGTTTTATTTGCATTTATTAAGCAGTTTTATGCAGCAAAATATATTATAAAAGCTTTTTTTTAAAAATTAAGCGCTTTTTTATTAAGCAACAAGTTAAAAATATAAAAAACTTTTATTAAAATTACATATAATATAAACTACTAATATTTTAACGCTTTTTTATTATAATATTTTTTGTATATTAAGTATATTGCTTCTTTTTATATTTGTTAAACTAAGTTTAAAAATAAGTTTTAGCAAGTTTTGCTATTTTTAAAAAACGCATAGCTAAAGTGCTTTTTTAGTACTACTTTTTTTCTTTTTTTTAGGTTTTTAAAAAACAAATTTCTTATAAAGGTTATTTCTTTTTATATAAAATAAAACTTTAAAACGGACTTTAAAAAAACATTAACTAAAAAAAGCAGTATGTTTTTTAGCTAAACATCCTTTATATTTAGTTCTTTAATTTATAAAAAAAGCTAGTAAGCTAAATATTTTTTATACTTTAAATTTTTAACAATTATTAGCTTTTTTTTAGAGCTATTTTTAAAAAGCTATTAGTTCTTAAAAAAAAGCTTTTTATAATTAGCAGTTAGGTTTATATATATATGCTTATTTTTTTTTCTTTTTGCTTTTTTTTTAAAGTTTGCTATTTTTTATGCTAGTTGTTTATATGCCTTAGTATTAAGTGTTAATTCCTTAGAACTTTTAGAAAAAAATACTTCTATTTTTAGTTAATTTGCAATATTAATAACTTTTTTAAAAATAAAAAATATAATAATTAAAAGCGTATATATATAATAAAAGCAATTCCTAATAACACTTAAGCATATATATGCTTTTGCTATATTTTATAATTTAATAAAAAATGCAAGCAAGTTAAAAATTCTAATATAAGTTAAAAGTATAAAAGCAAATAGTATAAAAAATATAAAATATAAATATTAATGTTAGTATTGCTTACTATACGCAGTTTAATATTTTTAATTGTTAATTTAAGTTATTATTTTTTAATAATTGCAAGATCTTTTAAATATAAATACTAAAAGCATTTATATTAAATATAAAAAGTTAAAACTTATTAAATAAATAAAATAGCAAAGTTAAGTATAAGTAAAAAGTTTAATAAAGCAAATATAATAAAAAAAAAGCCAAAATACGTATTTTTAAACTAGTATACTTTTTTTTTATAAACTTACTATATTATTTTTAATTTATTAATTAATTATTTTATTACTAAAATAAATTATTAATTGCTAAATGCTTTTATAACAATTATTCTTTATATATTTATACTAATATTAATTAAAAAATAAGCAAATAAAGTAGTTTTAATTAGTTAAATAATTACTTTTTAACTTTTTTTTTAATACACTTATAACTTATTTTTTTTAAACATTTATTGCTACTAATAGCAAAATAAATAACTTAAGCTTTAGTAAATATAAAAAAAAAGCTTATTTTTTTTTTTAATCTATTTTTTCTTAAGTAGTTTTAAAGCTTAAATCTTTTCTGTAATTCTTTTTTTTAGTGCCTAAGTTTTTAAATCGCTTAGTTTACGCTTTTATTATAAAGTTTTTGTTTTTAAGTAGTATAATTAATGCTTGCTTAATTAAGCACTTAAAAAACAATTCTTTTGTTATTAATAAAGTTTTTAATAATTAAAAAGCATTATAATAATTAATTAATATTTAAAAAATTAATATTGCTTAGCTAATAAACAGTTGCATTTATAATATTTAAAAAATTAAATTTATTAATAAGTAGCAAAATATACGTGCTTTTTTTTTCTTTAAATTTTGTTTTTTTTATTTAGCTAACTTTTTTTATTTTATATAACTAAGCACTAAGCTATTTATAGATTAAAATTTTTAGTAGTAACGCTAGCAGCAAATATATTTAATAAAAAATTAGTTATGATTTTTTTTATATATGTTATGCAAATTAATATATTTAAGCTAGCTTTAGCTAAATAAAAAAGCAAAAGCATTTAAAATTTTGCTTATTATATATAAAAGCAACTAAAAGCAGTTCTTAAAGCAAATATATATATTAGATTTTTTACAATTTTTGCTAACTTATAGCTATATTTATACAGCTATTTAAAATACAAAATATTATACTTTATAAGCATTATAAACAGTTATTAATAACAGCTAAAAGCAAAAAGTATATAAAGCTTTATTCTTTTTTTTTTTGCTGCACTATTCTAAAATAAAAGTTTAGTATATATACTAATTATGCGTTTATTATTTAGTTATAAAACTATTTATTTTATAAGTTTAAAAATAACATAGCTAAATATCTTAAAGCTAATATAATAACTGTAGTAATTAAAAAAAATCTTATGCTTAAAAACTTTAAAGAACAAATAGTCTTAACTAAAAATACTTTTATTTGCTTAACCGAAAAAAAAACCAAATTAAAACGCAAGTTAAAACGTTTTTTTTAAGCTAATTTTGTTGCTTAGCTTATTAAGTGTAATATTAATAAGCAATAATTTAGTATTGCTTAAAAAATTAGCATAACGCCTAAGTATTTAAGAAAATAGCTAAAAAAATAAATTAAATAAGTTATATAAAATAAAATAAAATAAAAAAATTAAACAATTTGCTTATATAGCAATGTTTTTTTTAATATAATTTGCAATTATTTTTTTTTATTGTATAGCTTGTAAATTTTTTTCTAAGCGTAATAAATAAAAAAAAAATAGTTATTATATAAAAAGTTAAGTTGTAACATTTATAAAAACAAATATATAAAACTTCTGCAATAAAAAAATCAAAAATATATAAAATAAAAATTATTAATACTAAATTATTAAATCTCTTTCCGTTTTTTCTTTAGTTTTTATTTTTTTAGCTTTATATAATTAAATAATTTTACTTAATTTTCTGTAGCAAAGTTCTATTTCTATTAAACTTGCTTTAAACTTTGCTTAAACGTTTGTTGTTTTATTAAACGCTTATTATTGCTTAATAGTAGCTCTAAATCGTTACTAGTAGTTTAAATACGTAAAATATAAACTAGTAATTTTTTAAGATATAATAATAATATTTTTTGCTTTTTAGCAGTTTTAAAGTTTTCATTAAGTATTAAATAGTTTAAACTAAAAACAAAAAAAGCTATTTAGTTTTAAATAAAAGTAATAAAGCAATCAAAAGTAAAAAAACTTATGTATAAGCGTTAATATAATAAAATAAACTTAAGTAGTTAAAACTAATAAGCAGTTTTTACTTTTATTTTTTTTATTTTTACGCATTTTTAAAAAAAAACAATAATAATTTATACTAAAACTAAGCTGCTTAGCTATTTAAAAAACGTTAAAATAAAATAAAAACTTATATTTTTAGCATAATAATAAAAAGGGTGCTAATAAACTAGCTGCTATAAAACTAATAAATATAAAACTAATAAAAAAAAAGCTATAAAAAACGCGCTTAGTTCTAAGCAAAAAAAAATAGTTTTATATATTATAACTTAATTATATAAACTTATATAATTAGTAAAAATAAAAAATAAAACAATCAATAAAAAAACAAAAAATAAAAAAAAAAAATTCTGTTGTTTTAGCTTTTATTAATTATTACTTTTTAAAGCGCTTTATAGTATAATAGCTAAAAAAATAAAGTAAGCTATTATATTTTTTAGCACTTAAAATGTTTAAAGCGCTAAAAGTTATACTGCAGCTTTTATAAACTTAAAAAGCTTTTATAACTTATTATATTTTCTTTATTTTTTGTAGCTTAACTGCTATAGCTTTAATTATTAAAGGCTTTATTATTTTAGTTTAATTTTTAATAAATAGCTATAGCACTAATAGTTTATATATTAAAGTTAAAATTTTTTAGTTTTTAGTACTTTTAGTTATTTTATATAAATTGCTTTAATTTTTCAAAAAAAAACAACCTTTTTAATTTTTTGTTAGTTAGTTTTGCTAATTAGTATTATTTATAATTAACATTTTTTTTAACTTTATAAAAGCTAATCTATTTATATAGCAGCTTTTTATTATTAAACTTATTTATTAAAAGCATAGTATTATAAAAAAAAACAAAAAAGCCCTTTTTAAATAATTGCTTAATTTTATAAGCGTTTTTTTAAAATTTAGCTTTTATAGCTAATTTTTTTTTTTTAGTTATAATTGCTTTAACTTTTATAATATTTTAGTTATAGCATTTTAGCTACTTAACTTTAGCTTTAATAAAACTTTTATAAAAAGCAACATTTTATTATTTAATTACTTTTTATGTTAGTATTATATTTTTTACTAGCAAAATTAGCATTTTTTTATATACTAGTTTATATAAGCTATAGCTATAATAGCGCATAAAAGTGCAATTTATTTATATTATTAAGTTTAAATATTTTAGCTAATTTTTTCTAGTTTTATTTGTTATTTGTATAAAGCTTTTTTTTATTAGTTTATAGCCTTTTTTAATAAAACTTTAAGCTTAAAAATAATAAGCTAAATTATAGTTTATTTTATAGCTTAAAATATTTATTACGTTTTTTATTTTTTTTTTAAATTTAAAGCTATTATTATACTTAATTTTTATAAAAACTTCGTACTAAAATATAATTTTTTTTTTAATAAATTTAAATATTCTTAAAGAATTTATATGTTTTAAAGGTTTAGCTTTTAAATAAGTTATTATTTTGCATTTTGCTTTTATAATAGCTTTAAATTTATTGCTTAATAGCATAGTTTATATATTTATAACTTAAAAAACTAAAAAATCTAAAAAATAATTAAAATAGTATTTTTTAGTTCTTTTGTTATTAGCAGATTTTTAGCAATTAAAGCAACTAGTAATTATAATATAAACATTTTAATAAAAGCCTTTTTAATAATATTTTTAAATTATTTGTTAAATTATAAATATTTAGCTTTTATAAGTTATTTTTTTATAGTTTTTTTTAATAAAAGCTTTTTAGGTTTTTTTATTATTAATAACTTTTTTTAGTATTTTTTTAGATTTTGCTTTTCTTTAAAGAATAAACTTGTTAACAAAAAATTTAAAGGCTTTTTTTTTAAAGTATTTTTGCTTTTTTTTTGTTGTAAGTTTTTTTAAAACTTGCTTAAAAACAAAATACTTAGTAATTTGCTTACTTTTTTTGCTTTAATTTTTTTTTAAATATAACAAAAGTTTTATTTTTTAGTATACTAAGCTTTTAACTAATTAATTGCTTAATTTTTTATATATAATAATAATAGCTATTATATATAATTAAAAATTAATAAAATTTTTTATATTTTTTTTTTAATAATTATTTAATTTGTTTAATAGCTTAAAAAGTTTTCTAAAAAGCTTATTAGTAGCTGTATGTTTTTTTCCTAGCATATAATAAAGTATAAAATTAAAAATCTTTATATATGCTATTTATTTTGTTAATTAAGCATTTAGTAATGCTAAAAATCTATTGTTTAGCTAAGCTATAAAAACCTTTACATTAATTTTTAAATAAAATATAATTGTATAAAAATAGTTGTATAGCTTTTAAAAGATTTTAATAATAGTAAGCTTTTTTAGCTTTATAGCATTATATTTTTTTTTAGAGCTTTTTTATGTTTTAAACTTATATTTTGTTAGTTTAATAGCTTTATTAATTTTTTAGCATAAAATAGCGCTTTAGCTAGTTTTAAAAGCATTAACCTTTAGCTAAATAAGTTCTTTTATATAATTAAAAGTAATAAAAATAAAAGCTGTTGTAATAGTTTTTTAAAGCTTTTTTATAGCTTTTTTTTGTAGTTTTTTAAAGCAAAACAGCTTATTTTTTTATAATAAAACTATTAATAGTTTTGCAATTATAACATACTTTTATATTTATATTTAGTAATATATTGTTATTTTTAAAAAAAACTATATTTTTGTAATGTTTTTACAAGTTTTCTATTTGAAAATTTTTATTACTTTTGCTTTTATTAAACTTTTGTTATTAGTACTACACATATAGCTAACTATTTTAGTTATTTGTTTTGCTTATTTGCTTTTAAGTATGCTAGCTATAATTCTAGCTAACTTAAAATTAAGCAGCATAGCATTAAAATTCTTAAGATATTTTAATATAAATTGCTTAATATTTAAAGCAACTTTATAATTATTATACCTAGTAATAAATCTTTTAATTATTATATTATTAAAAAAAAGTTTGTACTTTATTAGTAATATATTATATAAAACTTTTAATAGCACTTTTAAAAATTAAGCTATTAAATTTGTTGCTTTTTATAAAAAAGTAATTATTTAAAAAAAGCTTATTAGTATAAAAAAAGCAATTATTGCTTAGCTAAAAATAAAAAGTAATATTTAATTGTATTTTAAAAATAAATTAACTATAAAAATTATTTTATATATTATAAACTTTTTAAAGAACTTATTATAGCTTTAAAAAAAATTAATATTATATATAATAACTGCGTTTATTTTTATAGCTAAATTAATTAATTAAACTTTTTTACTTTTTTTTTGCACTAAAAATTAAGCGTTATAATATAAATTATAAGCTTTTTTAAAAACGTTATGCTTAAGTTAAGTTTTTAAAACCTTTATAATAATATTTTTTAAAAGCTTAAAGATTAAAATACTGCATATTTGTTATGCTTTATAAAAAACTGTTTTAATTTTATAAAAAAAAAAAATCTTATTATATATTTTTTTTATTTTAAAAAAGTTCTAAAAAAGTGCTATTTTTTTATAATACTATATTTTAGTTAATAATGCTGCTTTTTGCTAAGTAAAATCAGTTGCATAAAGCTTTTTTAAAAAAACAGCTAGTTGTTTAATAATTAGTTAAATACTTTTAAAAATAGTGCTAAAACGTAAATATATGTTTTAATAAATGCTATTTTGTTAAAATAGCGCAAAATCTTTTAAATAATAGCTTGCTTTTTTTAAAGCTTGCTTTTTTTACTTATAAAATCTAAATAAAACAGTATTATTAAATAGCATATTATCTTTAAAATAAATCTTTTTATTTTTTGTTTTATATATTATATTTAAAATTATTGTTTTATTTTTTATTAATTTGTTAATTTTTAAAGCTTAAAAAATTAATAGTGCTTAAATTAAAGTTATAATTAAGTTATATTTATTTTTTGATTTATATGTAAAATTTTTAGTTTTTATAATTATTAATTTTTTAGTGTTTTTTTGCTTTAGTGCTTTTTTTATTATAATTAAAAGTATTCTAAATAGTTAATTATTATTAAAAACAGCACAAACTTTTTTATTGTTTTATATTCTTAAGTTTTTAAAAAGTTCGATATTTTATATAAAAAAAGTTAAAAAAGCTGCTAACGTTATATTATTATATAAGTTTTAATTTTTCTAAAAGTCTGCATTTGTATACTTTTTTAAATTATATTTTTTTAATTTTACTTTTATTTCTTTTTGCTAATTATTAGATTTTTTATTTAAAATCTAGCATTTTTATGCCTTATATAGCTTATTTGCTAAGCTAATAATTTAGCAAATATATATTAGTTTTTTAATTATTAATAACTTTAAGCTTTTAAATTTAATTCTTTAATATAGTTTATTACTAGTATAATGATTTAGCTAGTTTTAAATATTATACTAGCTATTATATAAAGGCCCTAAAAATATAAACTTATTTATAACTTTATAATAAAGTTTATTTCTAGTAATAAAAAGTAAATAGCTTGTTTTTTGTTAACTATATATAGCAAAAAAAGCAGCAATTTTTTATTTATTTAAATAGTAGTTTTTAAGCATTTTACGCATTTAATAAAATTGCTAGTTTAGTTAAATCTTTTTTAAGTTATATTTATATTTTTAATAGTAAGGCTGTTTTTATTAATAAATAAATTTACAATAATACTAAACTATGCTTTAAAATTAATAATTTTAATAATATTTTTTTTATAGATTTTGTTTTTTATTTTTATAGTAAGCTTTAAGTAAAGCTATATATATTTTTTTAGCTTTATAACACTTAAAAATATAGCTAAAATACTTTACGTTTTTAATAGTAAAGCTAACATAAAGTATAAATTTAAAAAGCTTAAGTATTTTTAGTTAAAGTAATTTATTAAGCTTAAGTTTTTTTTATTATAAAATTTATACTTTAATATTCTTTTAAATAAGTTTAAGCTACTACTATTAGTATAATTATTATGTTTTTTATAAATTTTTATTTTAAAAAAGTTAAAAGTTTAGTTAGTGCTTTTTAAAACTATTAATGTTAGTTATGTTAGCTTTTTAAGCTTATTTCCTTTTTTTAGTACTATTAGCGCAAAATTAGCACTAAGCTAAAGTTTAGCTAAAAATACTACCTTTTTTAAAAGCAGCATAAGTATAACAATTAATAACTTTTGCTTTTTTAAGTTATTTTTAAATAATAAATATATAGTATTATATTAATTTAAAATTTTAAAAAGTATTTTATTAAACTTTAGCTTGTTTTTTAATGTTTAAAAATCTAAAGCAATATAAGCAAAAAATAACATTACTTAATTATTTTATTAGTTTTAATTACAAAAAACTTTTATTATTTTATAGCGTTACTTTTTTAAAAAAGCAGCTATAAAGCTAGGTTAAAATATATAAGTATATATAATAAAACTATTATATTTTATTTTTTTATTTATTTATGCTACTAAATAGTTTAATAAAAAGCTAGTTTTATAAGTATTATTAAGCAATTTATGTTTATTAAGCTAACTAGCTAATTATAATATTAGCTAAAAATTCTTTTATGCTTTTTTAATTGCTAGCTATTAAAATTTTATATTATTTTTTAAAAAGTTTATGTTTTTATAAAAAAAAGCATTTTTTATGTTTATTTAAATTAAGATTTCTTGCAATAAAGTTTTTAGTTAAGCCTTATATTTTAACTTATTACTTTTTTTTTTTAAAATAAGCTATAATATATTTAGTTTAATTTTTTAATTTAAGCTTTTATTAAAATTATTTAAAAATAATAGTATTATTTTTAGCATTAGCTTAAGTATTTTTGCTGCTTTAAAATATAACTTAGCTTTTATTTAAGCAATTGTTTAAATAAAAATACTAAAGTACTTTAAAACTTCTAGTATAAAGTCTTTAAAAATAATATTTGTTTTTTTGTTTAAAAAGTTTTTAAACTTTTTAGCTTATATTTTTTTAAATTTTAAGCTTTTTTCTGTAAGTTTTGCTTTTTAAATTTCTTAAAACTTTTAATAATTAAAGTTTTTTAATTTTAATAAAATACTTTGCTCGTAAAAATTATTGTTTATTTATATATTTTTAGTATTAAGCTAAATAAAAAACTTGTTATTATTTAAATAAATCTTTTTGATTATTTAACTTATAAAAAGCTTTTTTTTTTGTTTTTTAAGTTTTTTTTTACTTTTTATTTAGTAAAAAGCAGCTTTTTTAGTTAAAAGCTTATAATAATTAGCTTAAAACACATTTATACTAATTTTTCTGCTTAATATATAGTTTTATAAAACCTTAGTGCTGTTTATATTATAAAAAGTACTTTATATAAAGTTTTAATTAGTTATAATAAAGCTATTATTTAGTTTGCTATTTATTAAGTTGTTTTTTTTAATATTGCAGGCTTTTGCTAGTTTTATTTTATAAAACATATTAGTTTAATTATTAAACTTCTTATTTAAAAATTAGTTTAGTTGCTTATTATTTAGCTAATAAAGTTTTTTTTTTTTTAACTTTTTTGTTTGCTTTTTATTTTAGCATTTAAATCTTTATTATTTAAAATAAAGTTTTTTTTCTGCAGTTAATAATAAGCTTTTTGCTTAAGCAGTTTATTATTGCTTAAAACAAAGTTATATATTTATTTTATTGCAGCATTAAAAATTTTTTCTTTATTTTTGCTGATTTTTATAACTTTAAAAAAAACCTTTATATATTTAAAGCTTGCAAAAAATTCTAGCTTTTTTAAATATTATCTAAAGTTCTAGTATATAATGTTTTCCCTTTTTAATTCGTAAGTAAAACTACATTTATAAACATAATAATTATTTATGCTATATTTTTAATAAATAATTTTTTTTATTAAATAAAAATTATTTAACTTTATTTATTATAAAAAATTAAACAATTGTTTTTTTTGTTTTTGTTCTTTAAAGTTATATTTACCTTTTTATAAATATTTAGAAGTTATAGCATTAATGCTAAATATTTGCTTTTTTAATAAGTTTATATTAATTTTGTAATATTGCAATGCTTATAATCTTTAATTAACTAGCTAAACATACTAATTTTGCAGTTTTTTTAGCATTTCTTTTAGTTTTTTTTTTATAATCGCTACGTTTTTTTGTTTTAACTCTAGCTGCTATATTTGCTTAGTAATATTGTTTATATTTTAGTTATAAGCAAAATATTAAGCTAATTTTACTTGCTGCTCTTTAATAATAACTGTTTTAGCAGTTAATATAATTATATTAATAGCTAGCTTAATAGCATTAATAGCAATATATAAAAACTTATTAAAATTATAATTATATAAATAATTAACTTTTTTTTATGCTTTATGTATTTCTTTTGTTTTTTTAAAGTAAAAATTTAGCTTAAACTTTTTATTAATTTAATTATTTAATATTTTATAAAAGTTCTTATAAAACATTTTGTTTAAGTTATTATATAACTTTTTAAAAAACTTTATTATTTTATTAATAATATTTTAATTTAGCTTTTTAAGTAAACTTTAAGTAAGTTAAAAATCAAAATAATAATTTTTTTATGCTTTAATATTTTTAGTATACACTTAATGCTAAAAAAAATAAGTTTTAAAATTAATAAAATATATAGCTTTTAAGCAAGCTTTAAAATCTTATAATATAATAATAGCAAACTTATTTTGCTTAAAGTTTTAAAGCTTAAACTTTTATTTAAGCAGTTTATAAGCTTTTGTTTAAAATAAACAATTTTTTAGTATTATTTTTACTATTTTTTTTGTTTAAAAAGTATTGCAATAAATAAAAACCTATTTAATTTTATTAATATTTTTAAAGCGCTTTGCACAAAAAAAAGCATTTAGATTATTTAGCTATTTGTTTACTTTTAACTTATTAAACAATAAATATTAATTTAGTTTTAAATTAAAAAGCATAAATAATAGCTTAATTTTAACATTATACTTATTATTAAAATAGCTTAAGCTAAATAAAGTTGTTTTAATACTTTTTAAAAACAATAAGCTAGTTATTTTTATTTTTTTTGTTTATAAGTAATTTTAATATTTTTTATATATTAATATAAAAAAATCTAACGATTTTTTATAGCTAAATTACTTAATTAAACTATAGTTTTTAAACTTTTAAGCTATATAATAAATTGAAATAAAGTTTATATAAAAGTAATAAAAAAAGTAAACTAAAAAAAATAATAAAAGTAAACTAAATAAAGGTATAAGTTTAAAAAAAAAAAGAAATATAAAGTGCTTAAGATTTTTAAGTATTTTATATATTTAAGTTTTTTTGTGCTATTTTTTTAGATTTTTCTTTTAAAAAACTTAATAATTTTTTTTGTTTATATTTATAAAAACTACTAGCTTATTTTTTATAGCTTTTTAAGTTTTTTTTTAAATGCTTTTATATTTTTGTTTTTTATGCGCTTTTATCTTTTTGTATGCTTTATAGCGTTTAGTTTTTTTGTTTTTTAATTTAGCTTGCTTTGCTTTATATAAGTTTTATTAAGCAAGCTTTATTTTTTTATAGCTTTTTATTTGTAAAAGTAGCATACTTTTTTTTTTTTTTTAAAGCTTTTTTATTTAATAATAAATATTATAAAAAAATAATAGCTATGTTTTGCGTAAAGTTTTTAAGCAATAATTAGTTTATACTTAAAAAATCTTGCTTTTTATTTTTTAATAAAAAACTATATTAGCTTAAAAAATAAAATATATTTTTAATTGTTAATAGTTTTATATATTAATGCATAAACTTAAACTTATTTAATATAAATAAGCGTTAGTTTTGCTTGCATTATAGCTTTTTAAAAGTTTTAGCAATTTTTACTTTTTTTTAAGCTTATTTTTTGTTTTTTTTTATTTATATAAAAGCAATTATGTTTTTTTTTTATAAAGCACTAGCTTTTTAGCAAAAATTTCTTCTTTTTAGCTTTTTAAGGGTTTTTAACAAATAGTTTTCTAGTTATGCTATTCTAAAAATCGTATTAATATTTTAATACTTAATTGTTGTTTTGCTAGAAAAAATAAAAGCGTTCTGCAAGCTAAATTAAAAAAAACAGTTTAACATTTTTATACGTTTGTTTTAAGCTTTATTAATTAAAAGCTGCTAGCTTAAATATTTGTACTAATTATAACTAAACTGCTTACATTAAGCAAGCTTTGCTTATTGCTAGCTAAAGCAACTAAGTATAATATATTGTGTTTTACTTATAAAAATTATAGCAATTAATAAATAAATAAATTAAACATATAAATTAGCAATAATAAATTGCTTGTTTGTTAATTTTGTAGTATTATTTATAGTAAATAAAAGATTAGCTTTACTAAAAACACTAATAAAATAAAGCAGTATAATTGCGCAAAATCTA
Source organism: Xylaria sp. FL1777 (assembly GCA_022578965.1). NCBI lineage: Eukaryota > Fungi > Ascomycota > Sordariomycetes > Xylariales > Xylariaceae > Xylaria > Xylaria sp. FL1777. The sequence goes on along the minus strand of MU400617.1, from coordinate 107,940 downwards.
CTATAACACTTTAATTGCAAAAAAATAAATTATAATTTACGCATTTAAGCAATTAAGCTATATATAAATTAAAAAATTAAACGATTAATTAAAAAGCTATTTAATAATACAAATAAAGCAACTATAGCTAATTTCCATAATATTAAGCATGTTTATTAAATCTATACTTCGAAATTTAGCGCAATACCTATACTTTTATTCTTACTATATAACTTAGCCTAAACTTACTCTAACTAGCTAGTTAGCTCATTTAGCTACTTTACTTTACTTCATTATATAAAGTTATACTTATATAGTAATTTTTTATGCTTATGTAACAATTGCTTTTTTATATTATATTATTTTAAATAGCTTAATTAAACTTTTATAATAAGTTTAAAAAGTTTTTAAAAGCAATAAAGCTAAATTAAATAATATATATTATATTATAAATATTTATTTTTATTTTAAAAGTTATAATAGCAAGCATAATTTAACAAAAAAAGTTTAGCTTTATAAACTTATTATATAATTACTATTAATTATTAAAACATATATTTATATTATATTTTTAAACAAAACATTTTATTTTAATTAAAATAAACTTTAATTTTTAAAGCTATATTATTAAAAAATAACGCATAATAATAAGCTTTTTTTTGCTATTTATAAAAACAATAGTTTTAAAAATTAAGTATGCTATATTATATTATGTTTTATTAATTAAAAAACTTAATTACTAGTAATTTTTTATAGTAGTACTTTTTTTTATAAAATAAATAATAAAAAATATATTAAGCTAATTAACTAAAGCATAAATAAATTATAATTTTTTTAAATAAGTGTTTTATTATTAAAATTTAGCTTTAAATAATATAAACTTTTAAATATTTAAACTTAATATAATAATATAACTAAACTATAATATATTTTATAAAACTAACGCTTTTATATAATATATATTAAAATATATAATTTAAAAAAGCAATTGCTATATAAGCATAAAGAATTGCTATATAAGCATAACTTTATATAAACATAACTTTTTTTAGCAATTTTATTAGCTAGAATTAAAGCTTGCTAAAAGTAACTTTTAGCTTTATTTACTTTATTATATTTACTTTTTTAGCTAATTAAGTTAATATATTTTTATTTTATATAAAAATTACTTTTTTTTGTTTTTTTAATGCATTATATAACATTTAAAATAAAACTTTATTAAATAGTAAAACTTTTAAATAGCATAATTAATTTAAGCATATATTAAAAAATTAAATATAAAGTAAATATATTACTATAATATTTATAGTTATTTTAATTTTTATTAATTTTTTTGCTTTTAAATATTAAGCTATAACTGTTGTTTTTTAAATTTATTATTTATTAATTTTTTAGTATTTAATATAGCAGTTTAACTATATGTTTAATGTTAAAAAAACGAAGTACTTTTATTTATTTTAGCATTGTTATTTTATATAAAAGTTTGCTTTATTTTAACTAAAAATAATTTATTTGAACTTTTTTATAGTTAATTTTATTTTTGTTTTATAAGCTAGCTTGCTATAAATATATTAGCTTTAATTATAAAATATAGTTTATTTGTAGTATACTAAAAGAGCAAACAAATTTTTAATTAAGCTATTGGTTATTGTGCGACCTAAAAAAGGCACGTAAGATAGCTAAATAAGTTTTAAATATAAGAAGGCTTAGCTATTATAACGTAGCTAAAGAACTGATTAAGTTATAAGCAGCTGCAAAAATATAGAAACAGAAGCTTTTAAATATAAAGCAAAAACAGCTAAGCATTAATACTAGCTTTTTTTTGAGCTAAAAAAAGTTTATTATAACTACAGAGCAGGAGTTAAAGCAGCTGTTGTAAAGCTGTTTGTTATTTATAGTTTTAGGAGGGCTACTTATTATAAGCTTATGTTTATAAACTTTAAAGTAAAGCACAACATAATAAAATACTAAAAATAGCAATATAAAATTATAAATATAAAATTATAAAAGTTAAAAGATATATATTATAAAAAAGCAAAGCAATTAAGCAACTTTATTAAGTATTAAATATTAAAATTTTATTAAAACTTTTAGCTATTAAATATATAACAATGCTAACTTTTAAAGGTTATATAAACACTTTTTAATTAGTTTATTTATGTAAAACTTTTGGCTTTTTTATTTACTGCAGCTTTTTTTGCTTTTTTAATTGTAACTTAAAGTTATATATTAACTATAAATGCAGCTTAAATATTTTTATTAATATAAAAACAGCGTATAGCTATGTAAGCTTTAATAAACGATTAAAGTTTTTTATCAACTTTTTTAAGCTAAAAAATTGTTAGCAGTACTTAAAATTAAAAAAACTTTAATAGTTAAAATAAGCATAAAATAAGGCTTAAAAACGTATAAATATTAATACGGTTAAAAGTATTTATAGGATTATAATTGCTATTTTTAGCGCTTATTTTGCTTTTTTTGCATTATAAGCACTTAGTAAATTTGCTAGTAATATTACAAGCATAAAAATTATTAATGTTTTTATATAGTTAGCATAAAAAAAACAGCAATAAAGGGTACACAATATATTACTATAATATAAGCGATATAATGGTAGCATAGCTTAGGCATTTTAGCATGCTTAATAAATACAAATTTTAAAGCTGTTAGTAATACTTTAATGTAAAGCACTAAAGCATTTATTTTTATTTTAAAAATTAGTATTATAGCAAAAAAGCATAACAACAAGCAGTTATAAAAGCTTAAATTATATAGTAATAAGCTATTAGCTACTTTATTTAGTACTATAAATTAAATAATTAGTAAAAACTACAATAAAATAACTTATAACTTTAAATATATAAGCTTAATATTAGTTAGTATATATACTTAAGTTAAGCTAGTTATAAATATATATTACAAAAAGTATAATAGCTATAGTAAAGTAGATTTTTATATAACTATAATGCATTAGTAATTAATTATATTATAAACTAGATATTTTAATATATTAAAGCAGGCATAAATTAAACATATAGTAGTAATAGTAGTAAAAATAATAAAGTTAGTAATTAAAAAAAGAAAAAATTAGCATAAGTAGCTAAATAAAGTAACTTATTACTTATTGCTATTTTATATTGCTTAATATATAAGCTATTTATAAGCTGTGCTTATTTAATAAGCTTACTACAAAAAGCATAAAAGCAGCTTAAAGAATAAATATGCAAAAAGTAAACTAAGAAATAATAAGCAATTAACTTTGTTTATAACTTAGTTATAATTTAGTTATAAAAAAACTAATATAGCAAAAAGCTAGCAGTAATATTAAAGCAAATAAACTATAATGTACTAGTAATATAATAAAAAAAGGTTTAAAAAAAATTAAGAAAAAAAAGCAGTATATTTAGCTAAATAAGTGCTAAAACTAAAAAAACTGCTATAAATAGCATAAAGTAAGCAGTAATACTAAAGCAAGCAAACTATAAAGCAAAAAAAATACAAAGAAAAAAGAACTACAAAATAATTATATAAAGGTGCATATACTTAGTTAACAGTATAATGCAAGTAAGCAAACAATTTAAAAGCAAAAAAGTAAAAAGCAAAGCACTTAATAAAATTATAGTAGAACTAGTGCAACTTAGGAGTAAATATAAGATGTTTTTACTTAGCTACTAAAAAAAAAGTAAGCTATTTACGGCTTACTTTTAACCTATAAGCATAGTTTTTACTTATATATATAAAAAATAAAAACTAGCATAGCTAATAAGCTGTTAGCCCGAGTAATACAATATATATATAAAATATAGTAGTATATTTTATGCTATATTTTTTAATTAATTATAAAATAAATTAGCAATTTTTAAGTTATAAATATATTAATATAAATTTTTAGTTAAAAACTTGCATAATTATTAATAAAAATAAACATTTAGCTTAATAAACAAAATAAAAAAGCTTAGTTTTAAATAAACTTTATAATAATAAAAAATTTTAAGCTTAATAAAAATTATATAATTATTTATATAATATTTTATATTAATTAAAAATAAGTTTTGCTTGTTTAATATAAATATTTAAGCAATATTATATTGTTTATTAAGTAGTACTAAGCTTTTTAATAATATAACTATTTAAAGCTTGCTTAAATAATTTTTTATAACTAATAAATAAATATATTATAATAAAACTTTATTTTAAGCATAAACTTAAATAAAATTATATTTTTAGTTAGCTATTATTTTTTGTATTGCTTTTATAAAATAATATAAATTATTTATATTATTTAAAAAATAACTTTTTATATTATTATTGCTTGCTTTTGCTTTAAAAATAACTTAAATATTAAAGTTATAATATTAATAAATATAATAATATATTTATTAAAATTTTAAAAGCATTTATATTTTATAAAAATATTATAATATTAAGCGCTAATTATTAAATTTTTAATAAAGTTTAGCTTATATTTATTTATATTTTGCTTTAGTTTTAGCAAATAGCACTTTTTTTTATATTATTAAAATATTTTAATAGCTATAAAAAACCTTATTATTATTAAAATATTTAATATTAAGTAGCTATTTATTAATAAAATTTAGCTTAATTTAGCTTTAAGTAAAAAAGTTAATATTTTTGCTATTATTACTAAAAAAACTATTACTTTTATTATAGCTGCTTATTTATTTTTGCTTAGCTTTTAGCAAAACATTTAAATTAATATAGTAAATATAAAGTTATTACTATATTAAAAAAAACTAATTATTTAATGCTGCTTTTATTAATTTGTTATAATTAGTAATAATAATTTTAAGCTTTTATATAAATATTTTAGTTAAAATTTAATAAATATTTTTAATAAAAAACTAAAAACTTTTTTGCTTTTTATTATTAATTAAGCTAAATATTACATTAAAAACTATATTTAAGTATATTTAATTAATTGCTTAAAATAAAAAAAGCTTAAAGCAGTTTATATTATATATATTATTAAAACTAATAACTTTAAAAAATTGCTTTTATATTTTTATATAATATAAAAATGTTTATATAAAGCTAATTAAATAATTAAGTTCTTTATTATTTTATTTTATAATATATAAGATTTTTTGCTTATTAAAAAGCTTAATAAAAGCTATAATTAAATTATAGCTATTTAGCTTTATTTAGTTAATATAGTTTTAAGCATTATATATGTTTTTTTAAATAAAAATAAACTTATTATATTGCTTTTTAATTATACTTTAAACATTTTACGCTTAAATTTTTATATAATAATTTGCTGCTTTAACTGTTTTTTTTACTAGCTTAATAAGCTTTTAATACAAAAAATATACAAACAAATTAAAACTTAAGCTATAATTATGTTTATAGTGCTTTATATTGCTAAAAAAACATAATAATTATATGCTTTTTTTTTAAGCTTTTATAATTATAAATTATTTATAATTTAATTTTTATAATTTTTGTTTATAAATTTTATTACTTTAGAGTTTTTTAAGCTTGCTATATTTATTATATTAAATAAAAAAGCATATTTTTTGTTTTTTATATAAATAGTTATTTTTTTTAACTAAACTAAAGCTATTAAATTTAGTAAAGTTATTAATATATTAAAATAACAAATTATTATTAAAAAATAATTTGCTTAATATAAATAAATTTAAAATAAATTTTAATAAAAAAAACAATTTTAGTAAGCTTAGCAATAAAAAGTTTTAAAAAAAACAAAATACTTTAATTAAAAACAGTTATTAAAACAAAAGTACTAGTTAATTTTAAAAAAAGATATGCTTACAAAATAACCTTTTAAACAAGCAAAATAACATTAACTAAAATAAACTTAATATTAACTATATATTATTAAAAAATAAATATAAAAGTAATAATTTATATTTGTTTAAATAAAGCAATAAAAAGCTAAATTATTTATGCTATTTTTATACTTGTTTATATAACTAAAGCAATTAAGTAGTAAGCTAACAATTTTAATTAATTATGCTGTAAATAATATTAAAAGCAGTTTTAAATTTAGCTTAGTTAACAATTAAAAAGCTTAAGCTTAAAAAGAATTAAAACAGTTAAACTACTTTAAAAAAAAAATTAAAGTTAGCTTTTAGTTTAAAAATTAACGTTTATATAAGCTAAAAAAAGCTAGTATTATTAGCATTAGTTTAATTTAAGTAAATCGCGTTATTATTTTGCATTTTTTATAGTAGTTTATAAAAGCTTTATGTTTTATAAAAGCAAAAAATAGTTAAAAAAGTTTAAAAATAAGCAGCAAAAATATTTTTAAAAGCATTAGTATTATTAGTGCTATAAAAAGCAAACATACTAAAACAGCTACTACTAATAAAAACAAACAAGCTTAAAAAAAGTTATTATTGCTAAAAGAATATAAGCAGTATAACTAAGCTAAAAAATTAAAAATTATATTTTTGTAAAAGCAGCTTAACAATTTTATAACGTAGTTAGTTTGCTAGCATTTTTAACAATAATAAAAATTATTAAAAGTAAAAACATAAGCGTAGCTTTAGTTAAATTATAAAGCTATTATAATATATAATAAAACATTAAACGTTAAAGTTTCTTTAATAGTATAACAAATGTAATACAATAATATAACAGCTATATAAATTAGCATAAAAAAGCAGTACTTAGGTTTACTAATAATTTTTTTTTAAGCTAATAAAAACCTAAGAAAAGTTATGCTTATATAAAGTTATGCTTATATAGCACTTCTTTATGCTTATGTAGCAATTGCTTATAAAAATCTTTTTATTAATAAATTATATAAAGCTTATTAATAGCTATAAATATAATTTTTTAATTAAATAAAAAATTATAAAGCAAATTAATAAAATGTTTTTAAATAGTTTATTTAAGTTTAAAAATAATATATATAAAATGTTTTAAAGCTAATTTAGCTTATATAATATTATTTTATTAAACAATAAAAATATATTTTTATAATTATTTATATAATATTAATTAATTTTTATTATATTATTTATTATTAATAATAAATAAATATTAAAAATTTAAATAATTAAATTAAATTAATTATATTTTAATTATTTTAATAAATATAACTATAAAATTATTATATTTTATATAATAACTAAAATAGTTTATAATATAATGCTTTTTTTATAATTAGTTTAAACTATTAATATAATATTATTATAATAAAATATTATATATTAAATTAACTTAATTTGTTTAATTTTAAGCTTAAGCTTATATAATTTATTAAATTAATAATAATTTAAAATAGTACTAATAATAGCTTATATAAAATTATATTTTAATATATATTATTAATTATATTTTAATTATAGCAAAATATGTTATATAAAATACTAAATATAATTATTAAATAAATGCTTTAATATTATATTATTAGTTAGTTTATTTAATTTGCTAAGTTTTTTAATAAACTTTAAAAGTTTTAAAGCTATTAGTTTTTTTAAAAAATAACTATTAATTAAACTAAAGCTAAAATTATTAAAAGTTTATAGTTTTATAATAAAATAAAAAAATAATACTAATTAATAAATTAAAATCTAAGCATACGCCACAACTTTTACAAGTTTTAAGGCAAGTATGCAAAAAAAGCTAAAAGTTTTCTGCTAGTTAAGTATATTTATAGTTTATAAGAGCTGCAATATGCAATAAAAAAAGCAAACTATATTATTTTATTTTAAACACTTAATGTTTGTAGTAAAATAAAGCAGTATAATCGCGCAAGATTTACTATAATACTTTAATTGCAAAAAAATAAGTTATAATTTATGCATTTAAGCAATTAAGCTATATATAAATTAAAAAATAAAACAATTAATAAAAAAGCTATTTAACAATACAAATAAAGCAACTATAGCTAATTTTTATTATGTTGTTTGTAATGTTTAAATCTATGCTTTGAAATTTAGCATAATACTTATACTTTTTTTTTTACTATATAATTTAGCTTAAATTTATTTTAATTAGCTAGTTAGCTTATTTAGCTACTTTACTTTATTTTAGTAAAGATAAAAGTTTTAAACTATAAAGATTAAATATATATAAAACAGTATATATTTTATGCTTTAAAAACGTTATGCACTTTGTTTTGTTAAAATAAGTAAGCTAATTAATTAAAAGTTTAAAAATGTATATTAATAAAGTTAAGCAAAGTTTGCTTTACTTTTAAAAGATCTATTAGTAAATTAAGTAATAAGTATTTAAAGTTAAAGCTAATTTAGCTTTTTTTTAATGTTGTAATATTTACTAACATATTTTTTTATTTTAACATGTTTTTTATAATTTATAACTATTTTATACTTTTTCTTTATTTTATTTTATATTTAAACCTAGACTTTCTTTTAACTTTAAACGTAGCATTTATATAAGCTATCTTTACAAAAGTTATTACCTTTTGCTTAAACTACTGCAATAGTATTTCTGTTAAGCATTTGTAGCTATATAGCAAAAACAAATATTAATATTAAATATATTTAGTAGTATTAAATAAAAATAAGAAATAATATATAGCGTTAAGCATATTAAACTTTTGTACTAATATACTTTTGTAGTAAAAAGTTGCGTATTTAAAATTACTACTTTTTGCTTTAAGAAATGCTAGGATAACTTTTAGTAGCTTATTAAACTGCTTTATTTTAAAAAAAAATTTATTATTAAAATTATTTACTTAAAAAGTAATAAGCTTATTACTTATAAAAGCTTTATTACACTTAGTACTACAAAAACCTAATTTATTTTTGCTAAACATTGTAATTATAAATCATAAGTATAATATAGTATAAAATATAGCCGTTAATAAAATAATCGTAATAATAGTTTATTTTAGTAAAGCAGTTAGCTTTATAATTAAAAAAAAAATATATTACCTGTATAAAGTAAGTAAAATACGCACTTATAAGCTTAGTAATAATAAAAAGTTAATTAAATTAAGTAAAGCTAAAAAAGTAAGCATTTAAAAAAAAAATAAAATTTATAAAAAGTGCAACAAGTTTGCAAACTATAGCTAAAATTATAGTATACTAAATATATAAGTAAATCTATAAATTTTATAATTACTTATAATTACTAAAGTAAAAAGCAAGTATATAAGTATAAATACTAAAATAAATAAGTTATATTTGCGTACTTTTTTTTAGTAATACTAAAGCAATACTTATTATAATTAAAAGTTAAGTTTTCTTTTAAGTACGTAAACTTTAAACTTATTAGCATATACTTTTTATTAGCAAAGCTTATTAAGTTTATTTTTAACTTAACTAAATTAAATCTTTATTTTTTTTAATTTATGTTATTTAATAATATACTAAATAAAAAGTATACTGCATAATAATCTTAAAGTTTATAATTTAACAAAGCTACTTATTATAAGCATTATACCTTTTTATAAACTAGATTTTTATTTTTTTTTTAAAAACAATAGCATAAAATAATCTTAATGTTTGTAACTTAATAAAGCTATACTTACTATAAATACTATACTTTTTTATAGTCCAGATTTTTATTTTTTTCTTAAAAATAGTAGCATAAAATAATTTTAATGTTTGTAACCTAATAAAGCTATACTTACTATAGTTACTATGCTTTTTTATAAACTAAATCTTTATTTTTTTTTTAAAAACAGTAACATCAAACAATTTTAGTGTTTGCAACTTAATAAAGCTATATTTTTTATAAGTATTATATTTTTTTATAGTTTAAATTTTTATTTTTTTTACTTTGCGCAATTTAACTATATATTAAAAATAATAGCATAAAACAATACTAATATTTATAACTTAATAAAGCTATACTTTTTATAAGCACTGTACTATTTTAATAAATTATAATAACTTTAGCTTATTATATTACTTAAAAACTAAAATTTATATATTAATATTTAAAAGCTTTAACCTTTTTATAGTTTTGCTTTTTTTTTTCCTACTTTAATAAAAACTAATATTTAACTTTTTATTTTTAAACCTAAGCTATAGCAAACTTTTCTTAGCGCTTTTTACGTAACTATACTTAATACATAATTTTAAAACTAAATATAAATTTTAATAAAAAAACAAAACTATTACATAATAGGTTTAATAAGTTCTGCTTTACTAAAACGCAAATATATAAAAGTTTTTAATTTATAACTAAAAATATTTAAACTTATATAAAAATAAAAAACTTTTTTTTATAAACGCTAATTAGCAACTAAGCAAAAAATTTAGTAATTAAGTTTTAAAAAAATTTAAGCTATATTAACTTTTACGCTATGTTATAATTTTAGTTTTTTTAAGTAAATTTTAGTTTACTGTTGTTTATAATTATACTTCTTTTTTTGCTATAATATTTAATTTAAAGCTACTTAATGCAAAACAACATACTTAAGCTTTTAAAGCTAACTTTATTATTTTTTTATAGCAAAGTTATATTTTTATATTTAAATACTATACATTTAAATAAACTAAAAGTTATAAATAAACTTAATATAAAAAATAAGCTAATAGTTAGCATATTTTAAAATCTATTTAAGCTTACATACAAAAAAATTATTATAATTAAACAGCTTTAAAACATTACTTTTTTTATTTTATATGCTAAAATTAATTCTAGAAATATTTAATGTTATACTACTAAGCTTAGCAAAATATTATTAAGCTAATTCTATAGTTAAAACTAAATAAGTCCAAATTAAATTAGTATGCTAAAAAAAATATAAATATGTTTAAAAAAAAACAGAAGCAATACAAAAAAAAAATCTATACATTTAACAAATTAATGCAATATAATTTATTAGTCCTAAAAAAATATAAAAATAAAGTTATTAAACTTATTAATTATACAGAAAAAAAAAGTATATTTATAAACGTTATAAAGTTTAAAAATCCTACTGCTATTTATAAAACTCTAGCTTTTGTTAACTTTAATTTTGCTACTATTTATAGTTATTTAAAAAATATAGTTCTTACTTAATAAAATTATAAATGCTAAAAAAAAATCTATAGTTTTTTATTCTTTTTAAAAAATAATATATAAAAACCAAATATTTACAACTTAACAAATAACTTAAAAATACTACTAAAAAAGCCTTTATTAAAATGTTTATGTTGCAATTGCTAGTTGTTTTAATTGCTAAAAATCCATAAATAGCAAAAAAACTAAAAAACACTGTTTTAATTATTCTTTAAACTCTTTAGTTTTATAAGTTATAAATATATAAACTATATTATTAAGCAACAAATTTAAAGCTATTATAAAAGCAAAAAGTAAAATAATAACTTATTTAAAAGTTAAACCTTTAAAACACATAAATTTTCTAGTAATACTTAAGTTTATTAAGAAAAAAATTATATTTTAACATAAAGTTCCTATTAAAATTAAGTATAATAATAGCTTTAAGTTTAAAAAAAAAATAAAAAGCGCAGTAAACACTTTAAAATATAAAATAAATTATAGCTTTGCTTATTATTCTTAAGCTTAAAGCTTCGTTAAAAAAAGCTACAAACTAATAAAAAAAAGCCTTATATAAATAACAAATAAAACTAAAAAAAATTAGCTAAATTACTTAAACTTAGTAGTATAAACAAATTGCATTTTTATATGCTATTATAGCTATAGCTTATATAAGCTAATATATAAAAAAATACTAATTCTATTAGTAAAAAATGTAATACTAACGTAAAAAGTAATTAAATAGCAACATAATGCTTTTTATAAAGATTTTATTAAAGCTAAAGTTAAGCAGCTAAAACGCTACAACTAGAATATTATAAAAGTTAAAGCAATTATAACTAAAAAAAAAAATTAGCTATAAAAACTAAATTTTAAAAAAACGCTTATAAAATCAAGTAATTACTTAAAAAAAGCTTGCTTGTTTTTTTTTATAATACTATGCTTTTAATAAATAAGTTTAACAATAAAAAACTGCTATACTAATAGATTAACTTTTATTAAGTTAAAAAAAAAGTTAATTATAAATAATACTAACTAGTAAAATTATTAAAAAAAAAATTAAAAAAGTTATTTTTTGCTAAAAAGTTAAAGCAATTTATATAAAATAACTAAAAGTACTAAAAGCTAAAAAATCTTAATTTTAATATATAAACTACTAGCGTAGCAGCTATTTACTAAAAAGCTAACTAAAACAATAAAGCTTTTAATAATTAAAGCTATAATAGTTAAGCCGTAAAAAGCAAAAAAAATGTAATAAGTTATATAAACTTTTTAAGTTTAAAAAGCTATAGTATAGCTTTTAGCGCTTTAAATATTTTAAGCGCTAAAAAATATAATAGCTTACTTTATTTTTTTTAGCTACTATATTATAAAGCGCTTTAAAAAGTAATAACTAATAAAAGCTAAAGCAACAAATTTTTTTTTCTTTATTTTTTATTTTTTTACTAATTATTTTATTTCTTATTTTTATTAATTGCATAAGTTTATATAATTAAGTTATAATATATAAAACTATTTTATTTTGCTTAAAACTAAGCATGTTTTTTATAGCTTTTTTTCTATTAGTTTTATATTTGTTAGTTTTATAATAACTTGTTTGTTAATACTTCTTTTATTATTACATTAAAAACATAAGTTTTTATTTTATTTTAATGTTTTTTAAATAGCTTAGTAGCTTAGTTTTAGTGTAAATTATTATTACTTTTTTTTAAAAATGCATAAAAACAAAAAAAACAAAAGTAAAAACTGCTTATTAATTTTAATTACCTAAGTTTATTTTGCTGCACTAACGCTTATATATAAGTTTTTTTACTTTTAATTGCTTAGTTACTTTTGTTTAAAACTAAACAGCGCTTTTTGCTTTTAATTTAAACTATTTAATATTTAACAAAAATCTTAGAACTACTAAAAAGCAAAAAACATTATTACTGCACTTCGTAAAGTTATTAGTTTATACTTTATATGCTTAAACTACTAACAATAATTTAAAGCTACTATTAAATAATAATAAACACTTAATAAAACAACAAATGTTTAAGCAAAGTTTAAAGCAAGCTTAACTAAAGCAAAATCTTTTTATAGAAAACTAAGCAAAAATATTTATTTATATAAAGCTAAAAAAATAAAAACTAAAAAAAAAACAAAAAAAAGATTTAATAATTTAGTATTAATAATTTTTATTTTATATATTTTAAGCTTTTTGTTATAAAAGTTCTATATATTTGCTTTTATAAGTATTAAAACTTAACTTTTTATATAATAATTGTTTTTTTTTTATTTATTATGCTTAAAAAAAAGTTTGTAAACTATGCAATAAAAAAAAATAATTGCAAATTGTATTAAAAAAAGCATTGCTATATAAGCAAATCGTTTAATTTTTTTATTCTATTTTACTTTATATAATTTATTTGATTTATTTTTTTAATTATTTTTTAAAACATTAAAGCGTTATATTAATCTTTTAAGCAATACTAAATTATTGCTTACTAATATAACATATAACAAGCTAAGCAATAAAATTAGCTTAAAAAAAACAATTTGATTTACGTTTTAATTTAGTTTTTTTTTTAGTTAAACAAATAAAAAAATCTTTAAATAAAGTTATTTATTCTTTAAAGTTTTTAGGCATAAAATCCTTTTTAATTGCTGCAGTTATTATATTAGCTTTAAAATATTTAGCTATATTACCTTAAAACTTATAAAATAAACAGTTATATAATTAAATAATAAACGTATAATTAGTATACGTATTAAACTTTTATTTTAAAATAATGCAGCAAAAAAAAAAAAAGTAAAGTTTTATATACTTTTTGCTTTTAGCTATTATTAGCATTTGCTTGTAATACTTATAAAGTATAACATTTTAAATTTTAAATAACTATATAAATATAGCTATAAACTAACAAAAATTACAAAAAATCTAGTATATATATTTGCTTTAAGAACTACCTTTAGTTGCTTTTATATATAGTAAGCAAGCTTTTAAATACTACTGCTTTTTTACTTAAGTAAAGCTAGCTTAAATATATTAATTTGCATAACATTTAAAAAAAAAATTATAATTAACTTTTTATTAAATATATTTACTGCTAGCATTACTACTAAAAATTTTAATCTTTAAATAGCTTAATGCTTAGTTATATAAAAAAAAAAAAATTAGCTAAATAAAAAAAACAAAATCTAAAAAAAAAAAAAAGCACATATATTTTGCTATTTGTTAGTAAACTTAACTTTTTAAATATTACAAGTAAAACTATTTGTTAGCTAAGCAGTATTAATTTTTTAAATATTAATAAATTGCTATAATGCTTTTTAATTGTTTAAAACCTTATTAATAACGTAAAAATCTTTTTTTGCGTGCTTAGTTAAGCAAAAATTAATTGTGTTACTTAAAGCTAAAAAATCTATAACAAAAACATAAACTAAATAATTCAAAGACTTAAGCGCTAAAATAAAAAATTGCAAAAAAAATCAAAGCTTTAAAACTATACAAAAAAAAACAAATTAAAAAAAAAAACAAGCTTTTCTTTTATATTTAATAAAGCTTAAGTTATTTATTTTGCTATTAGTTATAACAATTGTTTAAAAAAAGTAAGTTATAAATATATTAAAAAAAAATTAAAAAGTAACTACTTAACTAACTAAAACTACTTTATTTGCTTATTTTTTAATTAATATTAATATAAACATATAAAAAGTAATTATTATAAAAGCATTTAGCAATTAATAGTTTATTTTAGCAATAAAATAATTAATTAATAAATTAAAAATAATATAATAAGTTTGTAAAAAAAAAGTACGCTAGTTTAAAGCTACATATTTTAGCTTTTTTTTTATTATATTTGCTTTATTAAACCTTTTATTTATACTTAATTTTATTATTTTATTTATTTAACAAATTTTAACTTTTTGCATTTTATATAAATATTTTTAGCATTTATATTTAAAAGATTTTATAATTATTAAAAAGTAATAATTTAAATTAACAATTAAAAATATTAAATTATATGCAGCAAGTAATATTAACTTTAATATTTATACTTTATACTTTTTATTTAAATATATAGTACTATTTGCTTTTATATTTTTAACTTATATTAAGTTTTTTAACTTGCTTGCACTTTTTACTTAACTATAAAACATAATAAATATATATATACGCTTAAACATTAATAAAAATTGCTTTTATTATACGTATATGCTTTTAATTATTATATTTTTTATTTTTAAAAAAATTACTAATACTACAAATTAACTAAAAATAGCATTATTTTTTTTTAAAAGCATTAATAAACTACTACTTTATGCTAAAAAGTATAAACTTTAAACATAATAAATAGCAAAACAAAAAATAAAAAAAAAAATAAAAAAAAACAAGTATATATATGTAAACTTTATAATTAGCTATAAAAAGCTTTTTTTTAAAAACTAAAAGCTTTTTAAAAATAGCTTTAAAAAAAAGCTAATGTTTATTAATAGCTTAAAATATAAAAAGTATTTAGCTTGCATGCTTTTTTTATAAATTAATAAGCTAAATATAAAAAATGTTTAGCTAAAAAACGTGTTGCTTTTTTTAGTTAACGTTTTTTTAAAATCTGTTTTAAAGTTTTTTTTTACTAAAAAAAAAATAATCTTTATAAAGTGCTTGTTTTTTAAAAACTTAGAAAAAAGCAAAAAAGTAGTACTAAAAAACTACTTTAGCTATTTGTTTTTTAAAAATAGCAAAACTTGCTAAAACTTTTCTTTAAACTTAGTTTAATAAATATAAAAAAAATTAATATTTATAATATATAAAAAATATCATAATAAAAAAACGTTAAAATATTAGTAGTTTATAATACATATAATTTTAAAAAAAAATATTTATTTTTTTAATTTAATATATAATAAAAAAACAATTACTTTTTAAAAGAAAGTTCATTTAGTATACTTTATTGCATAAAATTGTTTAGTAAACGCAAATAAAACGCTACTTTATATGCTTAAACTAATAAAAGAATTTCTAGAAAAATTTCTATAAACTATAAGCTAAATGTTTAGGTTTATAACTATAAAAAGTTTTGTAATGCTAATATAGTTTTTATTTATAATTAAAAATTACTATAATAGTAATAATTTATGCTTGAATAAATTTAATGTTATATTTATAAAATCTTTAATAGTTTTAGCAATAAAGCTAAAACTATATAAAAAATAAAAACTTATAATATAAAAGCTAAACATTTTATAGTTAATATTTATAAAAGCCTTAAAAAAGCTATTATTAAAAAAAGCTTTAAACAATTATTAAAAAAATAATAACTTTAAACACTTTAACAAACTTAAGCTTTACAATAAACAAAAACTAGTTTATTATTTTTTATAAAGTAAAGTTTTAAAAACAATATATAAAAATAACAAGCAGTAATAACTAAAAACCTTTTTTTTAAAGCAATAAACAGCTGCTAAAAAAACCTACTAGTATAAACAAAAGTATTTAAATTACTAAAAAAGTTTTATTGTTTTTAGCTGCTATAAAAACTTTTATAAAGTAAACATAATATTATAAAAGTTTAAAGCTATTTATATTATAAACGTTTTTATAAAGCTAAACGCTAAAAAATAACTAAATAAACATAAATTAAAAGCTTTACTAAATATGTTGTTTTAGCTATATATAAATAAAAAAAGCAAAACTTTAAAAATAAGTATTAAGCTTAAATATAGCTAGTTTATAAAAAACCTTTTTATAAACAAACAAAATATAAAATAAGCTACAATAATTGCTAAAACCTTTTAAATAAAATATTTTATAATAAAATATTGCTTAAACAATTATTAAATTACTATTTTTGTTAATACTATCTTAAAAATAGCATATATTTTAAACTTTAAGCATACTACTAATAAAAACAACAAACAAGTTTTCTAAAGATTACAAAAATATTAAGCAATAAAGCATTTTAATATAAAAGTCGTTTTAAGCTATTTTATATTTTTTTGCTTTTTTTAGCGCAATATTTATATATGCAAATTTTTTAGGCCTTTATATTTATATTACATATTTTATAACCTAATAAATTAGTTTTTAAAAAAAAGCATTAATAATTAAAAAAGTTATATATAGCTTATTATTTTTATAAAAAAAAGCCTTAAAAAGTACTTTAGCTTTAAATTATTAAAAGATTTATGCTTATTACTTTTAATAAGCGCTAAACTTTATAAACTTTTATAAGCATTAAATATAACTTTTTTTAGATCTAAAAAAACAGCTTTTATTTTATTAAGCACTAAAAATGCAAAAAACAAAAGCAAAACGCTAAAAAAAAAGCTAAATATTAATTGTTCTGTTTTTTTAATACTTTTTACTTTAAAGCACAAAAAGAATTTCTAGCAAAAAAAATTAACGTTTATATTAAAAAAGTTCTATTATAAGCAATATAAAAATATTTTAAAAGTATAAAATTACTTTGCTATAAATATACTTACAAATATTTTCTTTTTTAAGTATAGCAAGCTAAATATAAAACTTAGTTAAGCTTAATAGTTTAAAAAAAAAAAAGTACAAATTTTTTATAAATACTTTTTTAAAAAAAACGCTAAGTACTTTTAAAAGCTTTTATTTATATATTTAAATATGTAAAAAAGCTAAAACTAGTTTTAATAAAGCTAAAATGCTTTCGTAAGTGCTAAAACTTAAGCTACTTCTAAATATAGTAAAAAAAATAAAAAAAAACTCATAAAACTAAATAAACAAAAGAAAATAATACTAACTTTATTTAAAAAACGTTAATAGTAAAAAAAACTTTATAATTATAAGTATTAAAATAAACTAAAAGTAGCTATATTTTAATAAAAAAAAATTAAAGTAAAATAAAATAGCTAAACAAGCTAACTAGCTAATTAAAGTAAATTTAAGCTAAATTATATAATAAAAATAAAAATATAAGTATTACGTTAAATTTAAAAGCATAAACTTAAATATTATAAACAATATAATAAAAATTAGCTATAGTTGCTTTATTTGTATTATTAAATAGCTTTTTTATTAATTGTTTTATTTTTTAATTTATATATAGCTTAATTGCTTAAATATATAAGTTATAACTTATTTTTTTGTAATTAAAGTGTTATAGTAAATCTAGCGCAATTATACTGCTTTATTTTAGTAAATAAGCTAAAAAAAAAGTAATTATAAAGTTCTTAAAAAAAAAATTTATTATATATTTAGTAATTTAGCATTATAGTAAAGTTATAATATTTAGTGCATAATAAATTTTATAATTGCTTTACTTTTTAATTAAGTATATTACTTTTTTGCTTTTATAGTTTTATGTTTAAAATTTAATGTTATTATTTTTAGTATTTTATTATATTATGCTTTACTTAAAAAACTATAATTAGTATTTTATAATAAGCAGCTTTTTAAAGTTTATAATTAGCAGTTTGCTTTATAATAAATACTTAAGTTTTGTTTAATAATTATAATAAACTTTTTTTAGTTTAATAAAAAGCCTAGCTTATTATTGCTTTATATTTAAAACTTACTATTGTTGTACTAATATAGCTAACTATAAATTAATTAATTTTTTAACTATGTTATAATAACTAAGCTTTTTTATATTTAAAACTTATTTAGCTATTTTATATATGTTTTTTTTTTTAAGTTATTATAATAATTAGTACTTTAGTTAAAATTTTATTTGTTTTTTTAATTTGCTGCAAGCGTTATTATATATAGTATACTAGTTTACAAAAAGCTAAATTATTTCCTTTAGCTATTTATACTAGCATATTAACAACTTTTGTTTAAGTATTTTTTATGTTAATAAATATGCTTTAAATATTGCATATATATTAGCAAAAAGTATTATATTTCTTTTATTAATTTTAAGTAAGATTATTTTAGAAATTTAAGCATAAAATAACAAGTTTTACATAGTATAATTAAAGCAGCTATAATATATAATTTGCAGCTATAAAATAAATTAATAAAAACAAAGCTAATATTAACGTGCAAATTATAAAAGTGCTTTGCTTTTTTTTATTTAAACTGTAAGCATAAGTACTAATACTAATGCTATATTTTTTGTTGATTTTTTAATTTATTTATAGTATAGCATTGCTATTATTAATTTAATTAACTAAGTTTGTTGCAAACCCTTTATTATAACTATAATGTAATAAACATAATTATTAACTTTAAAGCTTTAAATATATTGTAAATTGTATTATAAAAAAGTATATAAAGCTTATTGCTAAATATAAGCAGTAGCAAATAAACAACTAAAAATACTTTTTTAGTTTATTTTATAAGATTTTAAAGCAGCAATAATATTTACTGCTTTTTAATAAAAGTTATTTTAAGTTTACTATATATTAACTAACTTAAAAGCATTAATATTTTTAGCAAATAGCGCTATATAATTAATATAAATATTATAGCTTTTAAAAACTTTATTTATAGCTTAAAGCTTTATACTTATAAAATAATTCTAAAAAACTTTTATAAATACTTATATTTTATATATATAATAGTTAGCTTTAATTATATTTATAATTTATAGTATATAAGTTTTGTTTATTTAGCAGATTTAATAATTAGAATTTTTTAAATCTTGTTTAGCATAGCGCAAAAAACCTAAATAGCTAAAGCATTTTAATTACAGCAAATAGTTTAATAATTTAAGCATTAATAAGCAGCTTAAACATTTAAAAAACAAAAAATCTTAACGTAATAAATAATTGTTATAATAAACAAAATCGTTAAAACAAAGTAAAACAAACAAATATATACGTATATATATAAATAAACAATATTTAATGTAATATTACATAATAATAAAAGTTATTAAAATATTTAAGTATTATTAATATATAATAAATACTTAAATAAATAATAAATATTAATTAAAACTTAAATTATTTATAAAAGCTACTTTTATAGTTATAATGCTATTAAAAACTTATAACATAATAAAAGCTATTATATTATAACCTATAGAATAAAAAATATAAAATCTAGTTATAAAAGCTAAATATACTTTTATGTTAAAAAAATAAAAGCTAGTTTTAAGTTAAATACTAAAAATAAAGCATTGTTTTACTTTAACTAACTAAAGTTCTAAAAATAAACATTAATTTAATATATAAAAATGCTTTTTAAACTTTTTTATAAATATTAACGCTTTTGTTTTTTAAACTTAAGTATATATATTCTATAGTTAAAACTATAGCTTGCTTTTTTATTAGTAGATATTTATACAAACTATAAGCTTTTTTAAGAACGCTATGCTTAAATTAAGTTCTTAAAACTTTTATAGTAATATTTTTTAAAAGTTTAAAGATTAAAATATTGCAAACTTGCTATGCTTTATAAAAAACTGTTTTAATTTTATAAAAAAAAAAAATCTTATTATAAATCTTTTTTATTTTAGAAAAATCCTAAAAAAGTGCTATTTTTTTGCAATACTATATTTTAGTTAATAATGCTGCTTTTTGCTAAGTAAAGTTAATTACATAAAGCTTTTCTAAAAAAGCAGCTAATAGTTTAGCAGTTAATTAAATGCTTTTAAAAATAGTGCTAAAACATAAATATATGTTTTAATAAATGCTATTTTATTAAAATAGCACAAAATCTTCTAAGTAATAGCTTGCTTTTTTTAAAGCTTGCTTTTTTTACTTATAAAATCTAAATAAAACAATACTATTAAATAGCACGTTATTTTTAAAATAAATCTTTTTATCTTTTGTTTTATATATTATATTTAAAATTATCGTTTTATTTTTTATTAATTCGTTAGTTTTAAAAGCTTAAAAAATTAATAATGTTTAAATTAAAGCTATAATTAAGTTATTTTTGTTGCTTAATTTATATATAAAATTTTTAGTTTTTATAATTGTTAATTTTTTAGCGTTTTCTTGCTTTAATGTTTTTTTTATTACAACTAAAAATATTTTAAGTAATTAATTATTATTAAAAGTAGCGCAAACTTTTTTATTATTTTGTATTCCTAGGTTTTTAAAAAATTCGATATTTTCTTATATAAAAAAAGTTAAAAAAACTACTAACGTTATAGCATTATATAAGTTTTAATTTTTCTAAAAGTTTATACTTGCATATTTCTTTAAATCGTATATTTTTAATTTTTTTTTTGTTGCTTTTTGCTAATTATTAGATTCTTTATTTAAAGTTTAAAACTTTTATGCTTTATATAGCTTTTTTGCTAAGCTAATAGTTTAGCAAATATGTATTAGTTTTTTAGTTGTTAATATTTTTAGGTTTTTAAGTTTAAGCTTTTAATGTGGTTTATTACTAGCATAATAATCTAGCTTATTTTTAATATTATGCTAGCTATTATATAAAAGCTTTAAAAATATAAATTTATTTAAGATTTTATAATAAAGTTTATTTTTAGTAATAAAAAGTAAGTAGCTTGTTTTTTGTTAATTATATATAGCAAAAAAAGTAATAATTTTTTATTTATTTAAATAGTAGTTTTAAAGCATTTAATATATTTAATAAGATTGCTAGTTTAGTTAAATCTTTTTTAAGTTATATTAGTATTTTAAGTAGTAAAACTGTTTTTATTAACAAAGAAATTTATAATAATGCTAAATTGCGCCTTAAAGTTAATAATTTTAGTAATATTATTTCTATAAATTTTGTTTTTTATTTTTATAGTAAGCTTTAAACAAAGTTATATAGATTTTTTTAGCTTTGCAACGCTTAAAAAAGTAGCTAAAATATTTTATAGTTTTATTAGTAAAGCTATTATAAAACATAAATTTAAAAAGTTTATATGTTTTTAGTTAAAATAATCTGTTAAACTTAAGTTTTTTTTATTATAAAATTTATACTTTAATGTTCTTTTAAATAAGTTTAAGCTATTATTATTAATATAATTATTATGTTTTTTATAAATCTTTAGTTTAAAGGGATTAAAGCTTTAGCTTATGCTTTATAAAATTATTAATGCTAGTTATATTAGCTCTTTAAGCTTATTTTTTTTTTTAGCATTATTAACATAAAATTAGCATTAAGCTAAAGTTTAATTAAAAATACTATTTTTTTAAAAAGCAGCAAAAATATAACAATTAGTAACTTTTATTTTTTTAAGTTATTTTTAAATAATAAATATATAGTATTATATTAGTTTAAAATTTTTAAAAGCATTTTGTTAAACTTTAACTTGTTTTTTAACGTTTAAAAGTTTAAAGCAATATAAGCAAAAAATAATATTATTTAATTATTTTATTAGTTTTAATTATAAACAATTTTTATTATTTTATAATAACGCTTTTTTAAAAAAGCAGTTATAAAGCTAAATTAAAGCATATAAATATATATAATAAAACTATTATAATTTATTTTATTATTAATTTATGCTATTAAATAGTTTAATAAAAAGCTAGTTTTATAAGTACTACTTAGTAATTTTTATTTATTAGGTTAATTAGCTAACTATAATATTGGCTAAAAGCTTGCTTATGCTTTTTTAGCTGCTATTTATTAAAATTTTGTGTTTTTTTCTAAAAGATTTACGCTTTTATAAAAAAAGGCATTTTTTATGTTTACTTAAGTTAAAATTTCGTATAACAAAGTTTTTAGTTAAGCTTTATATTTTAATTTATTGCTTTTTTTTTTTAAAACAAGCTATAATATGTTTAGCTTAATTTATTAATTTAAACTTTTGCTAAAGTTATTTAGAAGCAATAGTATTATTTTTAGCATTAACTTAAAAACTTTTATTGCTTTAAGATATAATTTAGCTTTTATTTAAGCAATTATGTAAATAAAAATACTAAAGTATTTTAAAACTTTTATTATAAGATTTTTAAAAGTAATATTTGTTTTTTTGTTTAAAAAATCTTTAAACCTTTTAGCTTATATTTTTTTAAATTTTAAATTTTTTTTTATAAGCTTTGCTTTTTATATTCTTTAAAGTTTTTAATAATTAAAACCTTTTGTTTTTAATAAAATATTTTGCTTAAAAAAATTATTGTTTATTTATATATTTTTAGTGTTAAGTTAAATAAAAAACTTGTTGTTATTTAAATAAACTTTTTTAATTGTTTAATTTATAAAAGGCTTTTTTTTTAGCTTTTTAGGTTTTTTTTTACTTTTTGTTTAATAAAAAGCAGCCTTTTTTAATAAAAATTTATAACAATTAGCTTAAAACACATTTATGCTAATCTTTTTGCTTAATATATAGCTTTGCAAAATTTTAGTGCTGTTTGTATTATAAAAAATACTTTATGTAAAGTTTTAATTGGTTATAATAAAGCTATTATTTAGCTTGCTGTTTATTAAGTTGTTTTTTTTAATATTATAAGCTTTTGCTAATTTTATTTTATAAAGTATAAAAGTTTAATTATTAGATTTTCTACTTAAAAATTAAGCTAGCTGCTTGTTTTTTAGTTAATAAAGTTTTTTATTTTTTAGTTTTTTTTGTTTGCTTTTTATTTTAGCATTTAGATTTTCGTTATTTAAAATAAAGTTTTTTTTTTAAAGTT
The DNA here is from genome assembly GCA_022578965.1 of Xylaria sp. FL1777. Lineage (NCBI taxonomy): Eukaryota > Fungi > Ascomycota > Sordariomycetes > Xylariales > Xylariaceae > Xylaria > Xylaria sp. FL1777. The sequence continues at coordinate 84,519 of MU400617.1, read as the reverse complement.
AATAATAAGCTTTTTACTTTAGCAGCTTATTATTGTTTAAAACAAAGTTATATATTTATTTTATTGTAGCGTTAAATATTTTTTCTTTATTTTTGCTAATTTTTATAATTTTTAAGAAAACTTTTATGTATTTAAAGGTTGCAAGAAATTTTAGCTTTTTTAAACACTATTTAAAGTTTTAATATATAATATTTTCCTGTTTTAATTTATAAGCAAAGCTGCACTTATAAACGTAGTAATTGTTTATATTATATTTTTAACAAATAGTTATTTTTACTAAATAAAAATTGTTTAACTTTACTTGTTATAAAGAATTAAACAATTATTTACTTTGTTTTTGTTTTTTAAAATTATATTTACTTTTTTATAAATACTTAAAAGTTATAGCATTAATGTTAAATATTTGCTTTTTTAACAAGTTTATGTTAATTTTGTAATATTGTAGTGCTTATAATCCTTAATTAATAAGCTAAACATATTAATTCTGTAGTTTTTTTAGCATTTCTTTTAGTTTTTTTTTTATAATTGCTACGTTTTCTTGTTTTAACTTTAGCTGTTATATTTGCTTAATAATATTATTTATGTTTTAATTGTAAGCAAAATGTTAAGCTAGTTTTATTTGCTGCTTTTTAATAATAACTTTTTTAGCAGCTAGTATAATTATATTAATAGCTAGCTTAATAGCATTAATAGTAATATATAAAAGTTTATTAAAGTTATAATTATATAAATAATTAACTTTTTTTTATGCTTTGTGCGCTTTTTTTATTTTTTTAAAATAAAAATTAGCTTAAATTTTTTATTTATTTAAATATTTAATGTTTTATAAAGATTTTTATATAACATTTTATTTAAGTTATTATATAACTTTTTAAAGAACTTTATTACTTTAGTTTTATTAAGCAAGCTTTATTTTTTTATAGCTTTTTTACTTGTAAAAGTAGCATGCTTTTTTTTTTTTTCTAAAGCTTGCTTATTTAAAAATAAGTGCTATAAAAAAGCAATAGCTATATTTTATGCAAAGTCTTTAAGCAATAGCTAGCTTACAACTAAAAAACCTTGCTTTTTATTCTTTAATAAAAAATAATATTAGCTTAAAAAACAAAATATATTTTTAATTGTTAATTACTTTTTATATTAACGCATAAACTTAAATTTGTTTAATATAAATAAGCATTAAATTTACTTATATTATAACTTTTAAAAGTTTTAATAATACTTATTCTTTTTTAAGCTTGTTTTTTATTTTTTTTGTTTATATAAAAGCAATTGTGTTCTTTTTTTTAAAAAGCACTAGTTTTTTAGTAAAAATCTTTTTCTTTTAGCTCTTTAAGGGTTTTTAGCAATAAATCTTCTAGCTATGCTATTTTAAAAATTGTACTAGCTTTTTAACACTTAATTGCTGTTTTACTAAAAAAAATAAAAACGCTTTATAAACTAAGCCAAAAAAAATAGTTTAATATTTTTATACGTTTATTTTAAGCTTTATTAATTAAAAGCTATTAGCTTAAATGCTTATTGCTAATTATAGCTAAACTGCTTATATTAAGCAAATTTTGCTTATTATTAGCTAAAGCAGCTAAGTATAATATATTATAACTTATACATAAAAATTATAGCAATTAATTAATAAATAAATTAAACATATAAGTTAATAATAATAAATCGTTTGCTTGTAAATCTTATAGTATTATTTATTGTAAGTAAAAAATCGCAGCAATATAATTGCGCTAAATTTACTACAACACTTTAATTGCAAAAAAATAAATCATAACTTATGTATTTAAGTAATTAAGCCATATATAAATTAAAAAATAAAACAATTAATAAAAAAGCTATATAATAATACAAATAAAGCAACTATAGCTAATTTTTATTATGTTGTTTATAATATTTAAATTTATGCTTTAAAATCTAGCGTAATATTTACTTTTTTATTTTTACTATATAACTTAGCTTAAACTTACTTTAATTAGCTAATTAGCTCATTTAACTACTTTACTTTACTTTAATAGTTAATAATAAAAGGCTAGCAATAAAAAAAATATTATATACTACTATAATATAACTAATATAATAATAGCATAGCTTTAAGATTTTAGTATGCTTAATAAATATGTATTTTATAAATATTAGCTAAATATAACTTTACTGCACTAAGTTATTTACTTTTATTTTCAGAATTAGCATTACTACTAAAAAACATTGCAACAAGCAATTTATAATATATAAAAGCTAAATACTAATTAGTATATATACTTAAATTAAGCTAAACAAAAATACGTACTACAAAAAACATAGCAACTAAAACAAAGTAAATTTTTAAATAATTATAACAAATTAGCAGCTATTTTTAGCTACAAATTAGATTTATAAATGTACTAAAGTAAGCATAAGCTAAAATAGTAATAATAATAATAATAATAAAATTAGTTGTTAAAACAAGTAAAATTAACAAAAGTAAACAAACAAACATTTTTTTTAACATTTATATAATTAGCACTTTAGCTATATATAGCTTTATTAGCTACTTTTGCAATTAGTACACTTTTATATAAATTACATTTTATTTTTTAACTTTAATAATGCTTAAAAAATCTTTACTTAAATAAGTTATAGCTTTATTAGCAACTTTTTTTTTTATTTACTTTTAAACAACCTTTTTAACTATATATATTTATATATATGTTATACTGTTTAAATATAAATTAAACATATTAATATATATATTGCGTATAAATTAATTACTAACTAAAATAGCTAAACATTCTTGCAAAGCTATTTTAAAACTTCTAATAGCTAAACAGTTCTATAAAGCTATTATTAAACTAAACTTATTTCTTTTGTAATATTAATTTATATAAACTGCTTTTAAATATATACTAATTATAACTTAATAATACTTTTAGTAAAATAGCTTAAATTAAACAATTAGTTTATTATACTTTTGCTAGCTTTTTTATTTTTAACAACTTTATAACTAAACACTTTTATTAAACTATTTAACTTTTTAAACTAATACTTTTTCGAGTTTTTTAAAATACTTAGCGCATAATATAATTAGTGCTAATCCTAAAGTACTTTTATTTTTTAATCTAAGAATCTTGTTTTTAAGCAGCAATATTTTTATGCTTTTGCTGCACTATTAACGTATAAACTCTACAAATTTTATAAACATTTAAAATTTCTTTAAAAACTAAAGTACTTTATATGCAGTATAATTTATATTGTTTTAAAAGTACTTATGCTTTTCTAGATAGCTTATAGTATATAAGTTATTCTAAGTTATTTTTAGGACTTTTTTTTAACTATACAGTTACTTAATAATACTAATAGCTTTATAAGTTAACTTATATTTACTTAATTAACTAACTTACTTAATTAACTAACTTACTTAATATATATAGCTATAAACCTTGCTAAAAATATAATACTTTTGTTTTTATATTAATTAATTACTGCTATAAATACTACTATTTTAGCTAAGTCTTAAACTAAAGCGCTTAGTTAGTTAGTTAACTAGTTAGCTAGCTAGTTAGTTAACTAGTTAACTTATTTACTTATTTACTAATTTACATTTTTTTTAATTAATAAATATATTTAACTTAATATAAATTACATTTATAATAAAATAATAAATTATTGCTTTTAATATAAGTAGTTAAATTTAATTAATTAAAATTAATTAGCTAACGCTATATTAAACAGCTATTTTAAGCCTTAGCTAACTTAACATCTTATTAAAAAAGCTACTTAAATAAAGATAAAAAGTTAACGCTTTAGCTTAACTTGCTATATAACCTTTAGTTTTTTACGTTATAATTAAAATGTATTGCTAAGTAAATATAACATAACACTACAAAATGCGCTATTATAGCATTATTAGTTATTTTTTTTTTTAAAATAATATATTGTTTTATATTATTTTACTACATAATATGTTTATAAAGGCTTATAAATACCTTAATTTTTATATTTTCTTATATTAAAATAAAGCAAAAAAGCCTATAAAAACTATATTTCTTCTTTAAGTATAAAAAAAAAATATAGTATATTTATTTTATAATTACCTTTAAATATACTTAATTAATTAAAACATTAGAAATTTAGCATTTAAACAAAACAAAATTAATTAAAATTAATAATTAAAATATAGCTATTTTTAGTAATATAGTTTATAAAAAGTCTACTATAAAAGCAAAAACATTGCAGTAATATTTTAATGCTTAGCTATATAACTAAGCTATATTTAGCTACTAAAAGCTTTTATAAATATATACTTTTTAAGCTATATATACTAGCATTAATACTTGTAGCTATTACGTTTTAAGTATTAATAATACTAAAAAATATTATTAAATCTTGTTTTAAAAAAACAAGCAATTAAAGCTGCTTATTTTTTATATATATAGCATTCTTTTTTTTTTTTTTAATTATTAAAAATGCCTTTAATACATTTATTTTAATTTTTTTAAAAACTAATACGCTTTTGTTTTATATTTTCTATTAAATTTAAGTAGCATATATTATATACTATTAGCATTAAAAATGCTTACGCTATAATACTTTTGTTTAGTTAATAGTTATACTAGTTTAATTTTTGCTAAAGTGTTTTAATGTTTTATATTTTTATAATATATTTTTGTAATAAAATATATAAAATAAAAGTAAATTTTTTTGCTTTACTACATATTGCTTTTATTAATTACAACAAACTTTTATTTATTAATTATTAAATATATTGCTTTTTATAAAAAAATCAAAATTATATATAGTTTTATTATAATTATACTATTTTAAATTATATTTTTATGTTTTTTATTTTTTAAAAATAACTTATTTTAGTTAATAAAAATCTAATTACATTATTATTTTATTTGCTATATTATGCCGCTTTTTTACCTACTTTAGGCTTTTTAGCAATAGTTATTAACTTAAAAAATAGCTTATATATGTTATTAATATTTATATAAACTATATTAATGTATTAGTTATTACTTTTAGCTGTTGTTTAATAACTAGTAGTAGTTTAGCTAAAATATTCCGAAGTTTTATAATTATAGCTACATAGTATGCTATATAATACTATTAGTTTTTATTTTTTTATATTTAATTAACAAATTTTGCTAAGCTTATATATTTATTAAAGATTTGCAACAACTTTTCTTTTAATAGTAATAACTTTTAAAAACTATTAGCAACATATAAAATTAGCATTATAGCAAACTAGCTATTTATTTATAACTATTATAGTTTGCTTAATATTTAAGCAATAAATGTAGCACTTAACTTTTTACGTTTTATGTTTTGCTATTTAAAGCTAAATAATAGTTAACTAGTTAATAATATAAAACTAAAAGCTTTGTTTTTAAGTAAAGCGTTATATTATGCTTAGCACTAAAACAACTTTTATAAGTATAAATTTATTATATATATATTATATTAAACTATTAAAGCTTATAGCTATATAATTATTATACTTAAATTAATTAATAACTAAAACTTTACTACTAAAGCTATATATTATATTATAGTTAACTTATGTTTTATATTAATTAAATAGCAAACTGCTAAACTAAACTATTTATTACTACTATTAAACAATATATATTTTAGCTACTATGTATTAAAACATTTTCTATTATTATTAGCTAAAATAAACTATTATTATATTTTTTATGTTTAGTTTATAAAGTAAATAACTATAAAGTAAAAAAAACACTAGCAATAATTAAAACATAGGTATAATTAATTAGTTAAATCAAAAAATAAACAAAACAATTTACGCAAAAAAACCTTGTTTTTACTTAAGCAAATATATAACGCACGCTAAAAATAGCTGCTTTATTAGCAGTATAAAATATAAAAAAATAGCCCAAGTTTAAGTAGTTTATTATGCTATATATATACTTTTAAGTTTTTTGCTACAACTATAATAAATAATAATATTTTATAACATATAACTAATATTAATTAGTATAAGTTTAGTTTTTTTAAGTTAATAAATAAGTTATAAGTTATTATAAAAAACTTTATAATATTTAAGTCTTAATTTTAAATTTGTTTTCCTTTTAAATCTATTAGTTATTTTAGCTATTTATTGATTTAATTATAGTAGTATATATATTATAAAAGTAAAATATCTAATAATTATTATTAGCTATTTTTTTTAAATAAAAAAATCATTTAAATTTTTATAAAATAATAAAATTAATTTCTTTTATAACAGAATTAATGTTTTTTATAGCAAGTAATACTTGTTTTATTTTTTATAGTAATATATTATCTAATATATAATTAGTTTTATTTGTTTTTATATTATTAAAACATATATCTGAATAAAGCTGCTTTATAGCATTTTGAAACAGTTTTGCAAAATATTTATAAAAAGGCTATTTTTTTTTAATATATTAAGTATACTTAATAGTTAGTTTAACGCTATAAACATTTTTGTTTAAAGCATCCTAAGTATAAGCTTTTTTTAAAGTAAATAACTTTATTTGTTTTTAAGTATTATAATTAGCATTTGTTATTTTAATGCTATCTTTAATTGCAATATAGCTATTTTATAAATATTTACTTTTATAAGCAATAATAAACATAAATAAATCTTTTTTATTATATGTTTATAAAACTAGTTTTTAGTTTATAAAAAGTAATAAAAATTCTAGTAGTATTAAAATTATAACGTTAAAAAATTAATTCTTTATTAATTTTATTTTATTAGTAAATATTATATAGTATAAATAATAAAGTAAATAGCTAATATATATAAAATTCTTTAAATAAACAAAAAAATCTTTTGCTTTTGTAATAATAACTAATATATATATATTATATTTAAAATTAATAATTTACTAAACAAAAAATAACGTAGCTAAAAAATTTGCTATGTTTTTTTAAGCATTTAAAACATTGTTTAAGTAATATTAAGCTTATAACCTAAATTAAAGCAGCAGCTAGATTTTAGGCCTTATACGTAAACAATTCTTTATTTCTGCAAAAATTAATGCATAAAAGCCTAACTAGTAGTTTATTAATTAATTTTTTTATAAAAGTAAAGCATAACAATTATTTTCTTTTTTTTTAATAGCTTTAAACTTTTAGTTAGCATAAAGCTATTATAGCTAACTATTTTTTTACTTTTAACTTTTTGTTGCTTAGTATTAACTTTGTAGTAAAATTATTAATAATATAATTAAATTTAGTTTTTTTTAAATATTTATTAACTTTTCGAATTTTAAGTTATATTATATCTTAAAATTAATGTTAAACAAAGGTTTTAAGTGCAATACTAAATAAATTTATATTTCTTTTTTAATTTTACGGATTTTAATAACGAATATTTATATTATTATAGCTTTTTTTTTTATTTTAGCAATTTGTTTATGCAGAAAAAAAGTTTTAAGCACTAAAAATTAAAAATATATTTATAACTGTAAGCTTATTTAAAAAAAATCTAAAAAGTTAAATAAAACTAGTTATTATTTAGTAATAATACTAATAAAAAAAAGAAAACAAGTTTTGTTGCAATTATGCTTTTTAAATAAAATATATAATTATGTAATAATTATATATAATATTATTTTTTATATATGCTGTTTTTACGTTTTAAATTAGTTTTTTTAGTAAGCTTACTAAACTTAGTTTATTGTTTTGCAAAAAAAGCATTTTAAAAGTAAAAAATAAAAAGCTTTAATAAAAAGCTTAATAATATTGCTAAAAAAAAATCAATTATTAATACAGTAAACAATAATAATAAAACTAACTTTTTAGCTAATAATTATATATTAAGAATTAAGCTATACTAGTTATAATGCTTATAGTAAAAAGTAGCGCTTAAAAACAAATTTTATTAAAAACATAATATTTTTAGTTTTTAATTTTTGCTTTAATAACTTAAGTAATGCTATTACTTTTATTGCTGCTAGTATTTATAAATATATAGCTATTGTTTACTACATTAATAACTTAAATAGTGCTAATATTTTTGTTACTGCTAAAAATTATAAGCGTTTTGCGTTTTTTTTTTTTTTTTTTTAAATATAAAATAATTATACTTTTTAGTTTTTAGTACTAATTTTATTATTATTACTAAAATAAAGTAGCATAAAATAAAATAGCATAGCTATAAATACTAGTTTAATATTTTTATGTACTAAATAAACTATATAGTATATATTTTAGTATAATAAATTAATTAATATTAAAAAAATAAAATAATTAAATAAAATATGCTTAATTAATGCTAAACCTTTATAATTTTTACTGTTTGTTTTTTTTATATGTTTTAAATTTATTGCTAAGTTTATAAAAAAACAAGTATATTTTTTGTTTAATTATATTACAACTAAGCTATGCTTAAACATATTATATAATTATTTTACTTATTATAATTTATTTTATTACTTATTTATATATTTTATATAGCTATATGCAGAAAAATTAGTTAAGTATATATATTAAAAAAAGCGTAAGCTTTTTATAAGTTTTAAAGTATGCTATAAGCTAGCTACTTTAAAACTTAAAAAGTGCCTTAAATTAAAAAAAAAATAACATTAAAAAACATATAACAATTTTTTTTTTTTTTTTGTTCTATAAGCACTACTTGTTTATTTAGCTAATTAATATGCTATTAATGCTATAGCTAGCTATTAATAAGTTTAAAAAAACAGTAAGTAAGCTAAAAAACATATTAACTATTATAAAAAACCTACTTTTTTTGTAAAAAGTAAAAAAGTAAAGTAGCAAAAAAAAAACATAAATGTGCATATAGCATAAAAGCAGCCTTTATATAAAGGTTGCTAAAGCAGCGCTAGCTTAATTAATAAACTAAATATATTAAACAGTTAAGCTAAGCATTTTTAATAATTAATATATTATTAATTAATTAATTAATTAATTAATTTATTTTAATATTAAGTATAAAGCTTTAACTACTTTATATACTTTTTAAAAAGTTTTAAATATAGCAAACTTTATTTATAATATAGTAAAATATATTAATACAAAAAGTTCGGTTAATTAATTAACTAATTAATTAAGTAATTAATTAGTTTAACTAATATATATAATATATTACTACTAAATATAATGCTATTTTATGCCTTTAAAAGCTTTATTATTTTAATGCTTATAATTATTACAACTTAATTTTTTAAGCTAAAAACTATTAGTTCTTTGTTTAATATATAAATTATTTAGCAAGTAGTTAACATATTATAAAATTTTAATTATTCTATATTTTTTTTTTCTTTATATTAATAGATTTATTTTTTAATTTAGTTTTTATGTTTATACTATTTAACTTATTTATTAATGCTTAGCAATTAATAAAAAAACAAATATTTAAAAAAACATTTAGCTTTATATTATTAAGCAACTATATGCTATTTAAATTAGTAAACCTTAATAATTAAACATATATAAATAAAAATCTTTTGCTGCTTTTCTTTTTATTGTTAGTTTTTTTGCTACTATTTGCTGTTTTATTTAAATATAAAGCAACCTTAAAAAACGTTTTTTTTTAAGCTTTATACTTAGTTATAGCTAAGCTAGTTATATAAGCTATACTTGTTTAGCTAAAAATAACAAGCGATTTAATAACTTTTAGTACTTTTACTTTTTGTTTTTTAGAACTAAAAAATAGTAATATAATACTACTTTTTAAAGCTAAATAATATATTGTTTTATTATTTACCTTTTTAACAAAAACATAAGCAAGTAGTTCTATATAAAAATAAACATTTAGCGTTAAGCGAATATATATTGCTATAAAAAACAAAATAAACCCTTTTGCTAAAAATTTACTTTTATTTATTATACTTAAACTAAAATAAATATTAGTTATTATAATAATTAGTATTTCCTTATTAAATAAATTATAAGCTAAAATAGCTAAATTAAATCTTATGTTTTTATAAAAACTTTTCTTTTTTTTTTTACTACTTGTATTTATTTATATATATAAATATTTTTAAACTTTAGTAAAATATTTTATTGTTAATATATTTAGCTTGTGTTTTAACAAAAAAATAAATAAAAACAAAGCATAGTTATTGCACTATAAAAACAATTATGCTGCTTTAAAGTTAACAATATACTGCAGCTTATTATTACATATAATAAATTAAAATCTATTAATAAGCCTAAAATAAAGCAATAAAAAGTTATTTGTTGCTTAAGCATTTAGTATATTTTAGTTTTTTTTAGTTTAAGTTTTAAAGCAAAATTAATCTAAAAAACTACGTAATTATATATTGCTTTATGCTTTTATTTGCTATTTTAAGCAAACTAATTTTGCAACGTTTTTTATTAGTGCTAAGCTTTTAGCTCTTTTAATAGCGTAAGCAATTTAAGCAATTATTGCTTTTTTATTACTATTGCTTATAATTTTAATAGCTTTATAAATAGTGTAACTTTTATGTTTGTTATTTATATTTTATATATGTTAATTGTTAAAATTATAATTATTACTTTTTAAGTTTTATTATTAGCATTTTCTTTATTTTTTATACGTTAAATGTTTATTTAAAGTATAGCTATATATTGCTTATATAAAAGCTATTAAATTTGTTAAACTTTTAGCTAGCAATATACTACTTATTAAAGAAAACTAAGCAAAATTGCTAGCTATAAAAATATATAAAAAGCTACTAAATTATTTTTTGTTTTTTATATTATAGTTTTTACGTATAGCTTTTTTAACTTAAAATAAAAGTTTAGCTAAAACTATGCTAATTTTATTAATAATAAAAACAAGCTTATTTTGCTATAGTTATATAGTACTTTTATTTTTTAATGTTAAACTTTAAAAAGTTTATTTATTGCATACTTTAAACTTTATTATTAAATGTATTATAACGCTATTAATACTTACTACTACGCTTTTAGTAAAAGTAATAATTAATATTTTGTTTTTTTTTCCTAACTAAAAAAATACTTTATATATAGCTTAAATAACAACAGATTTTCTAGTGCTGCTTTATTTTTCTAAAAAACTAATAGTAATAAGTAGTTTTAATACATTTTTTTGTACTACGTTAGCATTAAAGTTAAGCTTTTAGTATATAAGCAAAACTACTTTACTTTGTTTTACATTTAAACCTTTTTTTATATATATTATATAGCTAATAATGCAGTATTTTATTAAAAGAAAATATTTAACAAAAGTAGTATTGCTTTTAAAATTATTTAATGCTAATATTTAAAAATACTATTAGTTTTAGTTAAACTTAAAACTTAGTATTATAAACTTATTTTTTTTAACTAAGTTTTTATAGTTATATATATAACTTAGCTTTTTTAAAACAATGTACTTATTTTTTTTTTTAATGTAGTTTTTTAAAATTGCTAATTTAGGTTACACTAGTTGCATTAATGTAACGCTAATTTGTTTAGCTAGTATAACATTATTACTATTTTTACTATTTTTTATCCGGTTAAAAATATTTGTTTAATTTTTAGTAAATATATTAAAACGTGCATTTTTAATGTTTTTAACGTTTGTTTACTAAATAAGTTATTTAAAGTTATTTAATATATTAAGTAGCTTATTTATTTTTTTAAGTAACTATTTAAACTAGTTAAAATTATAGCGTAAAAAATGCAAAGATTTCTTTAGCTAGTTTTTTTCTACGTTTATTAGTTGCTAATTATTATTAAATAATAAATTATTATTATTTATTAAATTAACTTGTTAATTTTTTTATGCTTTAGCGTTTTTTACTGCTTTTTTTTTTTAACTTTTTTAGCTAATTTAAATTTCTAACTTTAAATAAAAGCTTACTATTTAACTAAGCATAATAATAATTCTAAAATTCAAAAGCAAACATTTTAATTAAAGTATTAAAACAATACTATAAAACAAATAATAAAAGCTTTAGTATAACGCCTTAATTTAGATCGTTTATATTTATGCTATTAATAGGTTGTTTACTAAAAACTAAAATCTGCTTTTTATTAACAAGCTTTTAAACTATTTTTCTAAAAAAAGAAATATTTTCGTTTATTAAAAAATAATGTAATAATAATTCTTTTTTTAGTTTTTTTATAAAATAAAAGCTGCTTATATAATTGTACAAATATATATTTTAAAGTATTATTTTTTTATACGCATAAACTTGCATATAAAAAAAAACCTAACTTTTTTTGCTTAATAAGTTTAATAGTAGCTAAATAGCATTAAAACTAGAGCAGTTAATTATGTACTATAAAAAAACCTTTAGTATATAAATATAAAAGTAATTAAAGTTAACTATAGCTTAGTTTTTTACAAATAAATAATAGTTTAGCATTTTAAGCAAATTAGCATAAACTTTAATAGCTAAAAGCTTTTAAGCAATTGCTAGCTTATTAAAAAGCAAAGCTATAAACTTACAAAAAACTATATTAGCTTTATTATTTATTATAAAAAATAGTATAATAAAATTGCTTTTTATTTTTTTTATGTTTTTTTTATAAGGTTATTTTTGTTAATATTACGCTATTTAATCTAGGATTTTTTTTATAAACATTATAAGTTTATAATGTTTAATTAGCGCTTTTATTATATAATTTAGCACATAATATATAATAAAAAAAGTTCAAAAGCATTCTTATAAAAATATAAAGTTATAGTTGCATTAAAATATTAATGCTATAATTAAATTAGTTTTGCTAACATATAAATAGTTCTTTTTAATTTTAATAAAGCTATTTTTAGTTATATGTATTACTTTTATTAACATTTAAAGATAGCTAAATTAACAAGCTATCTTTTTATGTAGTTTTTTTTAACAAGTGTTTATATAAGCATAATAATTATTACAAGCGTTTAAAAAAGCATACTGCTGTTTTATATATAACATTAATAATATTTTATTAAACTAAAAATGCTTTAGTATATTTAAAACATTAATATAAATAGTAATATAGTTAACATTATTAACTAAATTATTATTTAAATACTATTTTTTTTATTAATATTCTAAATTTTAATTACTTAGTAAATATAGCGCACTTTATTAAAAAAAAAATCTATATAGCTAATAATATGCTTTTTTAAGCCTAGGATTTTATTAGTAGCTAAGTTATTAATTAGTTTATATATTGTAGTATTGCTAGCTAGCTATAATATTTTATATAAATAAAAGCTCTTTTAACTATTGTTTTTTATTATACTATAATATGCAATAATTTTACTAAATGCTCTAGCTTTTACTACGTTTTTAATAAACATATTTATATATATTTAAAATATTTAAGCAGTAGCTATAAAATTTTAATATATAGTTTTAATAAATTTAAAGCTTTATTAATTATTATTAAAACTTACTTAATACTTATTTAATGCTTTAGCTTATACTAAGTTTTTAAAAAGCGCTATTTTAAAAATTATAAAACTGCTTTAATTCTTAAAATTAATAGTAAACTAGATTATAAATAAGCTATATATAACAATTAACAACTATAATTAATTTTTAAAAATATTTTTCTGTTCGCAAAAGTAAAGCTATTTATACTTAATTAATCGAATATTTCTTAGTATAGTTTTAATGTATAAATTGCTATAATATTTATAACAGCAAACAAAGCGCTTTTTAGCATTTAAATTTGCTAGGCTTAAAAAATAGCATGCTTTTTAAACTGCAGTTTATATGTTTTGTTTAATTAAAGCTTTTAAAATAAAAGTACTATTATTTTAAATCTTATTATTTATAAGTAAAAAAAAAAAAAAAAAATTTGTTATATAGTAACTTTTATGTTATAAAAAATAATACTAAACTTAGACGTTTTAGTTAATGCTAGTATTACAAGCATAAATGTTATTTTTAATAGCAAAAGCGTTTTTATGTTTTTTTTTCTTATATAAAAAAAAATGCAAAAATGCCTTTAGGTAAAAATTTCTATTAAAGCAGTTAACAAAACTAATATACTGCTATATTTTGAAATACTTTATATTATTAACTTTAGCAAAATTAATAGTTTTTATTATAAAACAAGCAGTATTAATATTACTTTTAAGTAAAATAGCACTGTAAAAACTTATGCTTAATATAGTTTTTTTAATTTTTAGAATAGCATTTTTATTAATACTAGTTTTTTAAATATTTTTATTTTTATTAAATACTGCAAATATATTAAACCTTATTAAATTATTTTATTTTATTAAGCTAAGCTATTACTGCTGCTTAGTATTAAAAACATATTAAAAGCTTTATAGTTGCTTAATTAATACACTAAAAATAAAGTTTTAATTAGTTATATAGTTTGCTTAAGTAATATTAAGATTTTTTTTAGCAAAAATATATATTTTATTTATTAATAATAATAATATATTATTAACTAAAAAACTAGCTAATGCTATATTATTAATAAAAATATCTACATATAATAAATTATTAACTTTTAATTAAGCTAAAGCATTTATAACTTATTAATAACGTATATATAGTAAATCCTTAATATTTTGTAGTTTAAGCTTTATAATATTTATTTAAAAAACTTAAACAATATTACGTAAACTAAAAACTATATAAAGCAAAGTAATAGCAATATATAAAATATTTTGTTTTTAAACTATAATTTATTTTTTTAATTAGTAATAAACATCTGCTAGTTGTTTTTAATCTTTAGCATAAAACTTAATAATATATTTATACAAAATATATAAAAAGATTAATTGTTTTTTTATAAAACTAAAACAACGTAGCTTTTTAAAATATTAATAAAAATAGCTTGTATTAAAATAATTAGCTATAGCATACTTTAGCATTTGTTTAGCATTAATAAATTTAATGTAAAATAAGCATATTTATATAAACTGCTTTTTAGTTTTTATAGTATATAAAAAACATAAGTAGCATTAAATAATTTTTGCAAAATTCTTGTTTTAGTTTAAATTAGTATTATTAACTTAGTTAACTTAAGGCATTAAATTATTGCATAAATATTGTTAGCAAACAACGCAAAAATTAAAGAAAAAATAAGTATTATTTATAGCATTTTATATGCGTTAAATAATCTTTATTTAATAGTTAAGTTAAATTAGTTTATACTAATTAAAACTAGTACTAAATAGTTTGCAATGTTTATACTTTTTTTTTATAGCGTTTATATATTAAAGCAAAACTTTAGTTTTTTTATAAGCAACTTTAATAAAAAGTTATGCTATAAAATAGTTATTATATAAAACTTTATAAAAGAATTATTTTAAAACTAAACATACTAAGTTTTAATACTATTTTATTTAGTATAATAATTGCTAATAATTTAAAGTTTTTTTAATTAATATTATTTTTTAAAGCAAAATAAAACATTATATAATAATAAAAAAGCAAGTTTAGCAATAAAAAAGTTAAAGTTATATTAAACGTTATTAATAAATTAAACAAAAAAAAACTTTTAGCTGTAAGAAATAAAAATAGCGTAGAACGCATTTATTTTTATAGTTTAAAACTTGCAAACAAAACAAATTTATTTAATTGATTCTAAAAAATTAAACAATTAGTAAGCTACGCTACAAAATTAAAAATATTTAAAGTTTGCTTTTTTATATTAATAATCTATGTACTAGTAAATCTAAAAGCATTAAAAACTTATATTTTAAATAAATTGTTGCAAAAATATCTGTAGATTATTATATTGCAATAAGTTATTAAACTAAAAAAAATCCAAAGTTTAAACAATAAAAATATTACAACTAGTTTTTTAGCGAAGCATTATACTAGTTATATAAGTAATAGTTAAATTAATATTATATAATAAAAAAAAAAAAAAGTTATATATTAATTACTTTTATTAAAAATTAAGTGTAGTATAAACTATTTTTATATAATATTTCTATAGTTTTTATTACTTATAAAAAATATGCTAAGTTTAATAGTATTAATACTTTAATTTAAAATAGCTATAGTATAACATTAAACTAGGTTTAAAAATGTAATAGCTATTTAAATTATGTTTAAATAGTTAAGCTATAAAATTCTAGTATTTAAGCGATAAACTTAAAAGTAAGCAATATTTAGATTTAAACAAAAAAGCATTTGTTAGTATAGTTTTAGATTTTTTTAGAAAACCTAGTTTAATTTATAGCTTTATATGTTTTTATATCTAGAATAATTTATTAGCTATTTATTGCTTTATAAAACCTTTTGTATTATATAATAATATAAAGCATAAATGCATAAAAATAAACAAGTTTTAATAAAATTATACTTTAACTTTTTTTAAACGTAAAGCAACACTTATGTTTTTTTAACTTTATTATTAAAGTATTTAATATAAAATATATAACTACTTAATAATATTTAAACAATAGCAATTATTTATTTAAACCTTTTAAAATATTAGCTAAATAAAATTATTTATATTAATATAGTTAATTATATAACTAACTAACTATTGTTTAATTAAGTATAACATTTTATATAATTTTATTGCTAATAATATATAAATAAAATAACCTTTAAAGCTATTTAATTAAACTTTATACTTTTTTTATGTTTTAATTATTATTGTAGCTTTTAAAGGCTTAACTTTAATTATAAAAAAAGCTCAAAAAGTAAAACCATTTATAATCTTTAATGCAGATTTTTTAACCTAAATACTAGAATTAATTTAGTTTTAACTTATTGTTTTTTTAAACTTAAAATTTACTAAATATACTTTTAGTATTATAATAATATATGCTAATACTAATTTTATGCTTAAAATCTCTAAAAATAATATAATTAATAAATTATATTTAGTATAGCGCAGTTTTGTAGCTTTTAAATCTTTTAAATTAAAAAAATAAAAAACAATAAAAAGGTGCTAATTTATTTTTAAACAATAAATAAGTAATAGGAAATTTAATGCTTTTTGTTTTATTGTTATAATAAAACTACAAAATAACATATGCTATTAAATATAAAACTACAAAATAGCACGCGCTACTAAGTAAAATAAAGCTACAAAATAGCATATGCTACTAAATATAAAATTATAATATAGCATATATTAATAATGCTTAACGTTTATAGTTAAATCTTCTAAAAAAAAAAAAAAAAATTAATGCTTTCTGTTTTATTGTTTTAATATATTTATATATTACTAGTGCTTAGTTTAATGTTTAAAGGTTAATTTCTTAATAAAATAATACTATAAAATAGCACGTGCTATTTATGCATTATATTTGCAGTTAAATCTTAATTATATATTATATAATATTAAATCTATAAGTTTTAATAAAAAAAAAGTCCTAAAGTTTATAAACCTATAAAAGCTATTATAACATATTTTTATATAGTAATAAATTTTACTAATAGTTTGATTTGTTTATTTTATATAAGCTTTTTAAATAGTAGTAATATAAGCATTATTGCTTTGTTTTATTTCTTTTTGTTTTTTTTTTGTTTTTTTTTTGTTTTTTTTTGTTAATTTTGTTTTAAGTTATAGTTTTTATTTTTTAGGTTAATTACTTTTTATATAATTGCATTATAGCATTTATAAGTATTTATTGCTTAACTATACTTTTAAAAGTAGCTTAATACTGTATAACTAATTTTATAAATCTATATAAAGTGTTCTTAAAATAATTAATTAAGCTAATAACTAATAAACTAAATTATTGTAAAGCTTTATTAATATACATAGTAATTTTAATACTTAATAATAAATTAAACCTAGTTAAAAATGTTTATTTAATTTAAAACTAAAACGTTATAAGTAGCTTAATAATAGCTAATGCTTTAGCTTTATAAAAAGTAAAATATTATGCATAATTAGCACTTTTATTATAGTTTATACTTTAATTTCTTTTTAGCTATTTAAAAATCTAAAGAAATAGTTTAATGTTTTTTTACTAAAGTTTATAAAATATTATATTAAAGTTATAGCTTTTAAATCTTTTTAAAATTTATAAAACTAGTTTTATTAGTTTATTTGCTGAACTTTTAGCTTTATACTTAATATATTATGCTTAGCAGTTTTAAAATATAATTTTTAGTATATTTTCATTTTTCTAACAAATATTATACGCGTATATATATATATATATACTTATATTAAATAGTTTTTTTATTGCTTTTTTTATACCTTTTATTATAGCTTTTATTTTTTTTTATTAAATATTTTAAACTTTATTATAAATTTAAAAGCACAAATTTAATATAATTAATTTTTTTTTTTTATAAGTTGCAACTATGTTTTATTATTTTCTTTATTTTTTATAATAGTAAGCCGGTTTAATAATATAACTTATAATGTATAAAACTACTTAAACATAAAATATAATATAAAACTTAAGTTTGCTAGCTACTTAAAAACAATTGTTAGTTAATATAGTGCTTTAATATATAATACTATTTTTGTTTAGTTAAGCATATACTAACGTAAAATAACTATAGCAAGCAGCTTAACATATTATAATGCGTTTTTTTTTGCTTATATTAACTTTTGTTTTAAACAAATTATCTTAAAACTAATAAAAATACTATATTAGTAAGTAGTATTTTAAATTGTTTAAAAATCTTTATAAAACTTAGTATATTTATTTTTAGTATTAAACAAAACAATCTAAATTAATATTAGCTTTTTATAGCAATTATAACTAGTATTATAAATTATATACATATTTAACTTACTTAAAAATAAAAACAAAAAGTATTAATTTTTTTTTTTATTTGTTTTTTATAATATAACTTAAAAACTAAAAGTTTAGTTTTTGCTTTTATAGTTATTATTATTTTAACTAAAGTTAACAAAAAACAATAAGTATTAACGTTAGCTTTAATTTATATGCTTAGCTTAATATAGCATATTGCTAAAAAAGTACTTAGTAATGCAATTTGCTATTAGTACGTTAATATAATAAATATTATTAATTTTACTAATTGCAACAAAAAAAACTCCAATATTAAAAATATAAACTTAATAACTTTTATTACTAGTAAAAATAAAAAAAACTTTATATTTTGTATTATAGCTAATATAATTAAGTTTGCTAGCATTAAAAAGCTAAGTTTGCTATTTATAGCTAGTTTGTTATTATTATGTTGCTAAAAGCATATTTAAAAACAATTAATATTTACTATAGTATTAAAACATACTAATATAATTATAACTACTATTAAAAAAAACATAGCTAACTTAAAAACTAAAACTTTATTTTATACTTTTTAAATTGCAAAATTTATTAATAAAAGCTTATTTACTATTTAGTTGCTTATTATACTAATACTTTTTAAGCACTTTATTTTTAAAAACAAAAATATAATTAATGCTAAAACTAAAAGTGTTTTTTGCATACTTTTTAGTTAAAGTTTTATTAAAACAACAATATTAATAATAAACGCTTTAAATATAACGCTATTTTTTAATATTATTAATATAAATACTTTAGCATTTTTAACTTAGTTTATTAATTTAAAAACAACTAATAAAAATAATATTAACTTTAATTTAGCTTTAAATAAAAATAATAATAATAAAGCTATTATTTTTATGTATAATTTTTGTAAAAAAGCTTATATAACTAATAAAAGTACAGAAAATAATATATTGCTTATAATTATGCATTGCTTAGAACGTAATATTCTAAAAGCCCATAAAAAAAAAGCAATAGTTAAAAAAAAAAATAATGGATTTTTTTGTTATATTTTAGCATAAATTAATAAATGTTTTTTTTTTTAAGCTATAAGTTCTGTTTTTTGCTTGTTAAGTTATATTAAAAAAAATTATAAAATTTTGTTATATATTATTATTATAGCTATACTGCTACTTACTTTATATAATATAATACTACTGTTTACTTTTAATTTTGCTTTTGCTTATATTTATTTATATTTAGCTATATTTGTACTAATATATTTAACTCTTTATATAAGTTCTAAAACTATTTTTAAAATATATTTTATTATGTATTTATTAAGTTAACAAAGCTAAACTATTATAATATATATTTTAAGTTATATAAAGCTTTAAAACAGATTAAAAAAAAAAAAATATTTATTTTTTTTAATTTGCTACTACACTATTAAAAATATATTAAATATAAACAATACTATTAAACTAATGTTTTAAAATATTAATTTTATTAAGCTTTTTAATAATTTTTTTTTTATTTTTTTTTTAGTTCTATATATATATTTTTGCTACTATTAATACTATATTTTGCATTATATAATCCTTTAAGTTATTTAAAAACATTAAAAAAATATATAGCTAATAAAACTTATTTTTAGCTTTTTTTTTTATTGCTTGCTATTATACTTTAGTGCTTTATTATGCTATATAAAGTAATAATTTAAAAATTAATTTTTATATTTAAGTATAGCTACATATTTATTTATAATAGTAATTTTTAAGCAAGCAGCTATATACTTTACTGTAAATTTTACTAAAAGTTAAAAAAATAATATATAATAAAATTAATAAATAAAAAAAATAATAAGTATACTTTAATTTATTTTACTTAACTAAAACTTATATTTTTAAAACAATTATTATTACGTTAAGTATAATATATATTATTGTTATTAATTCTGCAATAATAACGTTATTTTATAATAATTATTTATATTAATAAAACTTATTATAGAACTATTAAGTATAATAAAGCATATTAACTATATTTTTAGCTTACTTGTTGTTTATTTGTAGCTAATTTTTTTATGCAAGCTTAAATAGCTACATTAGTTGTTTTTATTTAGCTAAGTTATTTACTTTTGTATACTTAAATATATTTTTATTCTTGCTTTTTTTTTTTTTTAGCTGTTATATATACATTTTATTTATTTTTTAGTACTTTTGTTTTATTTGCTTAAACAAAAAACTATAATAGTTTTGTTTTAATTTTTACGTTTATATATAATTTTTAAAAAGTTATACATTAGTAATAAAGTTTAGCTTTTTTTATAGTAGTAATTATGTTAGCTATTATATTTATATAACTTGCTGCTATTTTAAAATTATGCAAAAATAATTAGCTATGTATAAAAAATTTGCACTATTAACTATTAGCATATAAAGCTTGCAGCACTTAAGCTATAGCTTTTTTTGCTTCTTTTAAACGCTATTATAATGCACGCTTTACTACAAAAATTATACGTTAAAATATTTCTTTTTTTAAAGCTTTAAAACTATAAGCTAAGCAATAGCTTTGCTTTTGCGCTTTTTTGCTTAACTTTTAAACATAATAATTATAAACGTATTTATTATTAAAAAGCATGTTATTTTAAGTAAACTTATTAATAATAAACTTAAGCTAGAACTTTTTTATGTTATAAGCTAGCTTAACTTATTTAGTATATTATTAAAAATGTTTGTTTTTAAAATAAAATTAAATTATAAAAAAGTAGCTACTAAATTATAGTTATAAATAAAAGCTTAATATTATTAATTTTTAAGTTTTTTTAAAAAGTATTAAAAAAAAACTTATTTTTATATAATAAATATTAAACTATTTTCTTATAATTAAGCTTTTTTTATTTTGCTGCAACTTTAGTTTTTAATAAAATAACTTTTTTTAAAATGCTTTGTTTTTAAAGCATAGTAGCGCTTTTTTTCTTAAGTTTACTAAATGCTTTAATACGTAAAGCATAGTTTACAATTATTAAAAATATTTTAGTTTGTAAAATTAGCTATTTTTATTTTTATTTTTATTTTTTTTTTTTTAAGCGTTTTATTATTTAGGTTTTTATTTTTTAAAATTACTAAAAAAGCATTTTTGCTTTTTTTGCTAGCTCTTTTTTTTTTACCTGCTTTTTTTTTTTTTTTTTTTTTTTTTTTTTTGGTAATTGGTTTTTTTATTTTTTTTTATAATATTTTAATTTTTTTTTTTTTTTATTGTTCTGTTTATTTTTTATTTAATTATTTAGTAAAAAACCTTTAAGCTTAGCTATTTAATTTTAAATAAAAACAATAGTTAAAAACTTACTATTATTATTAAACAAACAAATTACTTTAAGCGTGCAAAACTTACTAAAAAATCTAAACTTTAAAATACTTTTAGCAAAAAACCTTTAAGCTTAGCTATTTAATTTTAAACAAAAATAATAGCTAAAAACTTATTATTATTATTAAATAAATTGCTTTAAGTATGCAAAATTTACTAAATAATTTAAACTTTAAGTTATTTATATAAATAAAAGCTTATAATTTGTTTAAAAAAAATTGCGCTAAATATAAAAAGCAAATAAAACGTAAAGTTTAATTAAGTTTATAGGTTTTTTTAAACAAAAACAATAGTTAAAAACTTGCTATTATTATTAAACAAATCATTTTAAGTATGTAAAACTTACTAAATAATTTAAACTTTAAGTTATTTGCATAAATAAAAACTTATAATTTATTTAAAAAAAATTACGCTAAATATAAAAAGCAAATAAAACATAAAGTTTAATTAAATCTATAAGTTTTTTTTATTAAAGCTATAACTATTTATAAAGCTAAAAAAAAAATTTACGCTAGTTTTAAACTTTTTTTTTATAAACGTTAAATTAGTAATAAGTTTAATAGCTTAAAAATAATACTATATGCTATAAGCAATACTTATTTAAGCTTTATAATTAAACATTTTGCTAAAAAATAATATAGCTAAAATATTTATACTATTATATATTGTATATATTGTATTACTTAAGCTAACGGCTTATTAGCTATGCTGGTTTTTATTTTTTATATATACAGGTAAAAATTATGCTTGTAAGTCGAAAGCAAGCTATAAATAGCTCACTTTTTTTTTAGTAGCTAAGTAAAAACATCCTGTATTTACTTCTAGGTTGCACTAGTTCTGCTACAATTTTATTAAATGCTTTGCTTTTTACTTTTCTGCTTTTAGGTTGTTTACTTATTTACATTATACTATTAATTAAGTATATACACCTTTACGTAGTTACGTTATAGTTTTTTTTTTTTTTGTATTTTTTTTGCTTTATAGTTTGCTTGCTTTAGTATTACTGCTTGTTTTATGCTACTTGCAGCAGTTTTTTTAGTTTTAGTACTTATTTAGCTAAGTATGCTGCTTTTTTTTTTTAGTCTTTTTTTAAAACTTTTTTTATTGTATTGCTAATACATTATAGTTTATTTGCTTTAATATTACTGCTAGCTTTTTATTACATTAGTTTTTTTATAACTAAGTTATAACTAAGTTATAAGCAAAATTAATTGCTTATTATTTTTTAGTTTACTTTTTATATATTTATTTTTTAAGCTGCTTTTATGCTTTTTATAATAAGCTTATTAAATAAGCATAGCTTATAAATAGCTTATATACTAAGCAATATAAAGTAGCAATAAGTAATAAGTTATTTTATTTAACTATTTATGCTAATTTTTTTCTTTTTTAATCACTAATTTTACTACTTTTATTACTATTACTATTATATGCTTAGCTTACGCTTGCTTTAATATATTAAAGTATCTAGTTTATAATATAATTAGTTATTAATGCATTATAGTTATACAAAAATCTACTTTGCTATAGCTGCTATGCTTTTTGCAATACATATTTATAACTAGCTTAGCTTAAATATATATGCTAATTAGTATTAAGCTTACATATTTAAAGTTATAAGTTATCTTGTTATAGTTTTTATTAGTTATTTAATTTATAGTATTAAACAAAATAACTAATAGCTTACTATTATATAGTTTAAGCTTTTATAACTGCTTGTTATTATGCTTTTTTGTTATAACGTTAATTTTTAAAATAAAGGTAAATGCTTTAGTACTTTGCGCTAAAATATTACTAATAGCCTTAAAATTTATATTTATTAAACACGCTAAAATACTTAAGCTATGCTGCTACTATATTGCTTATATTATAATAGTATATTATGCACCTTTTATTACTGTTTTTTTTATGCTAACTATATAAAAACATTAATAATTTTTGCGCTTATAATATTACTAGCAAGTCCGCTAAATGCCTATAATATAAAAAAAGCAAAATAAGCGCTAAAAATAATAATTATAATCCTATAAATACTTTTAACCGTATTAATATCTATACGTTTTTAAGCTTTACTTTATGCTTATTTTAACCATTAAAATTTTTTTAATCCTAAGTACCGCTAATAATTTCTTAGCTTAAAAAAGTTAATAAAAAACTTTAATCGTTTATTAAAGCTTGCATAGCTATACGCTATTTTTATACTAATAAAGATATTTAAGCTATATTTATAGCTAGTATGCAACTTTAAGTTATAATTAAAGAAGCAAAAAAAACTGCAGTAAATAAAAAGGCTAAAAGTTTTATATAAATAAGCTAATTAAAAAATATTTATATAACTTTTAAAAGTTAGCATTATTATATATTTAATAGCTAAAAGTTTTAATAAAATTTCAGTATTTAGTACTTAATAAAGTTGCTTAATTACTTTGTTTTTTTATAATATATGCTTTTTAACTTTTATAATTTTATGTTTATAATTTTATATTGCTGTTTTTAATACTTTATTATATTATGCTTTACTTTAAAGTTTATAAACGTAAACTTATAATAAGCAGCTTTTCTAAAACTATAAATAGCAAACAGCTTTATAATAACTGCTTTAGCTTTTGCTTTATAATTATAGTAAACTTTTTTTAGCTTAAAAAAAAATTAGTATTAATGCTTAGCTATTTTTGCTTTATATTTAAAAGCTTTTATTTTTATATTTTTGTAGCTATTTATAACTTAATTAGTTTTTTAGCTATATTATAATAGCTAAGCTTTTTTATATTTAAAACTTATTTAGCTATTTTATGTGCTTTTTTTAAGTTGTATAATAACTAGTAGCTTAATTAAAAATTTGTTTGCTTTTTTAATATACTATAAATACTATTATATTTAAAGCATTAGTTCAAAAAATGCAGCAGTAACTTTTTAGCTTAACTGCATTAGCACGTTAGTAACTTATAGTTAAATACTTTTTAAAACGCAAAATATCTTTTTAAATTAATTTTTTTTATATATAGCTAAACTAATATAAAGCTTTTAACCTTATGTAAGCTTTTATATATATTAAGCTGCTTATTATATAAAAGCTAGTTAGCAGCAGTTTATTTAAACTCCGTTTTTTTTTGTTTTTTAGTTTACTACTAAATATGCTATATATATATTAATTTTAGGTTTATTAGTAGCTTGTTTTTTTTGTTGCTTTTATTACTTTTTTAGTATATTTTATAATTTAAAATTTTTAAAAGTTTGCTTTATGCTTTACTAGCTTAAAGTATTTCTTTTTTGTTATTGTTTAGCTATACTTTGTAGCTTTAAACTTTTTTATTGCTAGTTAAATTATATGTTATTAAAGCTAGCCTTTTAAACTGCTTTTAAATATAATTTGCTATGTTTATATTTTTAACTTTTTTTGCATATTTAATAATTTTATAGTTTAGCTATAAATCTAAAAAAAAAATTAGCAACTTTATTTTAAAGTTAATTATATAAACATTTTTATAAGCTTTAATAATAATATGTAAACATTTATTTTAAATCTGCTTAAGCGCTTTTAGCAGCTTTTATTTTAGTTATTAGTTTTATTTTATTAATTTATATTATATTATTAACTTATATTTAATTATTGCTTGCATTACTGCTATATATAAAAGTTTTGCTTAAATTATGTTTAGTTTTTATATAAACTAAGCTAAATAGCTTACTAATAATATTTGCTTTTTTAGCTTTTTATAAAGCATTTTATATTGCTTTTTTTAGTTTAAACAATAGTTTATTTATATGCTAAACATTTTTACTGCTGTTTTAAAGCATATTTTTTTTTGGCTTGCTTTTACTATATGCTTAAAAACTTTTTAGCTTAGCTTTGTAAAATAAACAAAATAATATTTGTTTAAATTAAATTTAAATTTATATTTTTAGCTTTATTTTAAATAAACTTTATAAGCTTATTTAAGCGCTTTGCAAGCTATTTTTATATTTTTTTTAGCACTTAATAAGTTTGTATTATTTGCAAAAATAGCGCTTTAAAGCCTTTATATAAGCTGTAGTTTATTATATAATAAAGCAGTATATAAGCAAAAAAAAATTAGCAATAATAAAAATCCTTATAAAATACCTGCTTTAATATATATTAAGTTTAACTTTTGTTTATTAAAAAGTAAAATTGTTATGCAGTTTATTAAAAAGCTTTATATTTATTATACTGTTTACTTTAAAAAGCTTATTTTTTTAAATATTTAGTAAAGCTTTTTATACACTATTAAATTAAACATTTTTATTATGTTTAAAAAAAGCATTAAAATTGCTTTATTTATAGCTTATATATAGCGTACTACAAAAATAATTAAATATAGTGCTATTTTTATAAACTATTATAACTTATTTTTTATTTGTTTAAAAAAAAGCAGTTTATATATTATAGCAACATAAGTTAGTTTTAAAGCTATTTTAGCTTTAATAAGCTTTTTTACTATATTTAATAAAACAATAAGCTACTAAAAGCTTAGTAAGCTTTTATTTAGTTTATTTTTTAAAATAACTATTGTTTAAACGTTTTAAAAGCATTTTAAGTAATAATTAATCTAAAAGCTAGCTAATGTTATATTAGCTATACGCTTAACAAAAAACTTATGCTTGTTTTTATTGTTTTTAAGTAGCTATAAGCTGCATGCTTTTAAAAATGCGTTTAAAATTTTACTTAATTTTAGTGCTTTTTAAGCTTTTATATAGCTTAAAATTGTTTGCATTTTATAATAGTTTATACTGTAGTAAAAAAAAAAAAAAATTAAAAAAGCTAGCAAAATAGCTATATTTTTTAAGTTAGCATTTAGTTCTAAAAAAAACTTTTTAGCAAAAACTTTTGCTTTATTTTTAAAAATACTTGCTATAATTATATTTAAGCTATTATTATTATAAAAGTTTAGCAATACTAGCTCTTTTAGTACTTATAAGCTTTTTGTTTATACTTATTTTAAGGTTTTTTATATTATTTTAGCTTATTTTGCTTTTATACTTTTAGCTTTGCTTTTTTTTGTATTAAAAAAGTTATATAGTTATTATTAAAAGTAGCTTTTAAATGCTTTAGCTTAAGCTTTTTTTTGTGCTTTATTTATTTTATGTTTGTTTTAGTAAGCTTTTTTAGTTTAAACTTTTTGCTAATAAACATAAGCTTTTTTTTCTTTTTATATTGCTTGCTTTATTTTTGCTGTTTACTAATTATATTATAGCTTATTTTTTTTTCAGTTTAGTATTGTTTTGTTTATAATTTTATTTAAGCTTTTAAATAGCTTTTTTATAGCTAAGTTTAAATGTTTAAAGTTTTTAACGTTTGCTAAATAAAAAGTCGCTAAAAAAAAGCATGCTTTAATTTTTATTTGTTTTATATTAGCTAGCTTTTAGTTTTAGCTTAAGTTTTCTAAAAGTTTATTTAGTTTATTAAAGTTTTTTATTTAATACTTAAGCAGCTTATAATTACTTTTTATTATGTTTAAGCTTAATATAAAAGCAGCTTTTAAGTTTATTAATACTTAAGCTAAGTTTATAATAATATTTAGTTCTTTTTAGTTAAAAAAAGTGCTTATGTTTTTTAAAATAATAAGCTTAAAGTTTTAGTTTTGTGCTAATAGTATAGCTTTTTTAGCTTTAATATATAGCTTTAATATATATATTTAATTTTAGTAATATAAGTTAAAATCCCTAAGTAATAAAGTTTTATTAGCAAGCTGCTTTTATTTTAGTTTTATTAATAATATAAGCTATTTTTAAGCTATACAAAAAAAAAAAAAAAAGAAATAAATGCAATAAATATTAAGGTTTTTATTTTTAAGGCCTAAAGTAACTATACACTAGTTTTTTATAGCCTTTATTCTTTTTACTTTTATTGTTAAATCTATTAATATAATTGCTTAAAGCTTGCTTTAGTTTTAATATTATATAATGCTATATTTTAAGCTAGTTAAGCATACAACGTATAAAAAGTTGCTAGTAGTTATTAGTAACTCGTAAATTACTAAAACATTATATTTATTTTTTCTAAAAAAGATTTTTTTTATAATTACGTAACTTTTTTTAATATTTTATTAAAATACGAAATATTTGTTTATTATATGCTAGCAAAAGTTCTACTTTTATTGCTACTTTTTTTTAATGCGTTTTTATTGCAGTTTAAAAGCAAAGTTAAGCTTTTTTTCTTTTGCATTACTAAGTTTATAGTTATAAACTTTTTTATTATAATACTGCTTATGTTTTTAAAAAAGTTAAACTAGAATTAATTTAAAATTATAACATGCTTAATTAAAAATTGTTTTCTTTTTTAATTATTATTTTAGTTTTTTAAGCTTAAAAGCTTGCTTACTTTTTGTAGCTAAGTTATTTTTATATTTTTTGCTGTTTTAAAGGCTAGCTGCTTTTAAAAGCTAAACAATACTGCAATAAGTTTGTTTTAAAAAGCTAGTTTAACTATTACATTTATAATATAATTAGCTGCTTTATATATATATGCATTTTTTGCTATGTTTTTTGCTTTTTAAGCATATAAACATATTATAGCTTATATAAAATGTTTACTATTATACTGCTTACATTTAGCTAAGCTATTTATAGTTTATACTAAATATATGTTTTTTTTATTATTAATATATTATAAAAACATATATTAACTATAATATTTGTTTTTTTTGCAATAAGCTATTTTATGCTTTTATTTATAGCATTAGTAACATTTTAACGTTATTATGTTTTTAAAGTATAATAAAGCTATATAATAGTTATAGTTTTAAAAAACTTTATTATTATATAGCTTGTTTATATTTTAAACTAACTTTATGTTAATATATATTAGTTTTATACTACGCTTATATTATTAAAATTTCTTTAGTAATATAACCTTTGCAATTTTTACGTTATTAGCTTGCTATAATTGCACTTTTAAAAGCTTTTTTTTTAGTTTAACAACTTTAGTAGCTAATATGCTTATTACTATAAATTAAAATAGCTGCTAATATACTATTAACTTATTTTTAAATGTTATTATAGTTTATGTTGTATTATTTACATACTAATTTTTTATTTTTTTTAAGCTAAAAACAACTTTTTAATTATTATTAATAAGCTTATAAGCTACTTTAATAGCATTTAAAAATAATGCTTTATTTATTTCTTATATTATAATATACCTAGTTTTACTATAAGTATTTAAAGCTATTAGCATAACTATAACAGTTTAATTATAAGTAGCTATTATGCTTACGTAATATAAAAAAGCTGCTATAATATTAGTAAATTTTTTTAGGTTTAAGTTTTAGCTAATAATATTTATATATATTTATACTTATAAAGCGCTTTTTAAAATATTTTTAATAGCTTTTTTAATACGTTTAAGTTAAGCGTTTAAATTTATTTAAAAAAGTATATAAATGCGTTTTATGCTAGCTTTAAGTAACGCATAAATTACTTCTTTAGCAACAATAATTGTTTTTAATGCTTTGCTAAGCTTAAGAAATCTTTTTGTATTTGCTTTAGCAGCTTTTTATTTGTTTTTATTTGTGTTTGGTTTAATTCTAAATAGTTAGCATTGTTTAGTAAGTTTATTCGTGTAGTATTAACGTAGCTCGGTTAAAATAGCGTTTAAACTAGTTGCTAGCTTAATAAAAAGGTCTTTATTAAAGCTTGCTGCACTGCTAAATGTATATTAATATAGCATTGTACCTAAAAGCAATACAGCTTATAAAATTTAATTCTAAAGTTAAATATTTTTTTTTACGTATATTTAAGTGCTTTATTAGCAATTGCAACAAAAAACAAAAAAAGCTCCTTTATAAAAATACTTTCATTTATACTATTATTAAAAATAAAAATATTTATAACTTAAAAAGCTATTATAACAATAAAAATACTAGTAACTATTTTTATAAAAATGTAGCTAAAAGTAATAATATTTTTATTATTTTTTTAAAGCATTAATATTATAGCTATAATTTTAGCTTTTTTTGTAATAAAACGCTTACTAAAAGTTTTAGCGTTATTATTTAAGCTATTATTCCTATTATTATTAAAGAAGTTTAATAAAGCAAAAGCAATTAATACAATATACTTGCAGCTTTATGTTTTAGTACTAAATATTTAATTATATTAGCTATTATTATATTTATATAACTTGCTGCTATTTTAAAATCGCGCAAAAATAATTAGCTATATATAAACGTTACTATAATATATGCTGCTTTACAAAAATTATGCATTAAAATATTTCTTTTTTTAAAGCTTTAAAACTATAAGCTAAACAATAGCTCTACTTTTATGCTTATTTATTTAACTCTTAAATATAATATAAATATGTTTATTATTAAAAAACGCGTTATTTTAAGTAAACTTATTAATAATAAACTTAAACTAAAGCTTTTTTATGTTATAAGTTAGCTTAATTTATTTAGTATATATATTGCTGTTTTAACTACTAAAATACTTAATTACGTATTGCTATAAACTTTAAAAAATTAAAAATATAAATGTTCTTTAAAAAAAAATAAAAAGGAAAAAAAACGTATAATAGCTAATAAAAAAAAGCAAAAAAAAAAAGCTAAAGCTTATATAGCTTTTATACTAAAAACAAAAATAAAAATATTAATACTTTTTATACTAAAGCAAAAAAAGCATAAATAACTAAGCAAAATAAAAAAGCTTGCTTGTTAGCTTATATAATAAGCAAGCTTTAATAAAAACAAGCTAGCTAATGTTTTTTTGCTACTTATAAGCATTATATAAAAAGCTTAGCTATAAAAAAATTAATTTAACAAGCAACAGCAAAAATTAAAACTTTTATTTAAAACGCAAAAATTTAAAAAACTAAAAACTAACTTAAAAGTAAACTTATAAGCAATAAAAAAAGCATAGCTAAAAAAGATTTAATATTAAAACTAGACTTTTAGCTAAAAAAGTAGTTAAAAAAAAAAAAACTTAAAATTATACTTAAAAAAAAATAAATAAGCATATAAATCCGAACTAAAACAAGCAGTAGTTATTTAGCTATAACTAAGCAAAAACTTAGCAAAAATAAAGCTTTTAAAAAGTATAATAAGCTACTAAAGCATAAAACAACTATAATAATATAAATGTACACTAAAAAAATAAGTTTAAAAGCATTCTTATATAAAAAAAAAATCTTAGGTTTTTTTACGCTTTTTTGTAAATACGCAAAAAAAAAAAAAACTTTTTAACACGTAGTTCTGCATTATAACTTACTACAAAAAAAAAAAAAGCAGCTATAAAAAAGCTTTGCAGCTAAGCTACTATAAACTAAAAAAAACCTAAAAGTAGCTAACGCAATAAAAAAACAACTAAACAAATTATAAAAAGTATTATAGCGCTACTAATTTTTTTTTTTTAAAAACAATAATAATAAAAACATATAAAAAAAATAACGTTATAATAAAAAACCTTTTCTAAAAAAAAAAGAAAAAGCTTTATAAAAAAAATAAAAATACAAATAAAGTATATAAAGCTTTTAAAAAAAAGACAAAAACTAATAAAATATATAAAGCGTTTTAAAGCAAAGCAAAAACTAATAAAATATATAAAGCTTTAAAAAAAAAACAAAAACAAATAAAAAAGCATAAGCGTTTAAAAGTACATAATTTACTAAAAAAAAAAAACTTCGTAAGTTTTTAAATATATAATAAGCTTTTATAAAAAATATAATTACTATTAAAAAAAATAAATAACAAATTATAAGTATAATGTTATAGCTTTAATTTTAGCAATATAAAAATTATCTTAAGTTTTAAAAAAGCTATAGTTATAAAAGTTTTAACTTAAAGCTATTAAAAAAAAAATAAAACATAAAATAATAATAAAATAAATATATAGCACTATTAATTATAAAATAATATAAAAAAAGCTATTTAGCAATAAAGCTTTATAATTATATATTTGCTTTAATAAATAGTTATAATATATAATAGCTAATATAGTTTTTTATAAAACTTAAAACGCTAAATTAACTTTTTAGTTATATAGCACTTTAGTATATATAAGTTTTTAATAAAAATAAATAATAAAAATAAGCATTATATTATAAAAAAAGCTAACTTTATAATTTTTTGCTTTAACAAAAAACAAAATAAACATAACGCAGTATAAAAAATTAGCTTATTTTTTTTGCTGCTTAATACTACTAATATATACGCTTTAAAAACCTTTAAGTTTTATAAACTCGTAAATAAAAATAAATATAGTTTAAAAGCTTGTTTAATTTTATTGCTTTTTTTTACTTTTTTTATACATTTTTTTACGTAAAAACTAAAGCAAATAGTAAACTAAACTAATAAAACAAAACATAATTAATAGCTTTAGTTACTTTAGCTTAACAAAAAAAGCTTAATTAGTTATATTTTTTAATAGTATATAATATATAAAAAAAAATTACTTTATTTAACTATTAATTATAAAAAGTAAAACAAATTTAGCTAGCTAAAAATATAGTAGTAGCTAAATATATAGCAATAATTAAATATTAAAAAATAACTAAATAATAATTATAAAGCAAAATAAGCTTATTAAGCAAGTAATAAAGCATTTAAGTTGCTTAATTAAAATATATAATAACGTTTTAAAAGTTATAACATATAAAAAATTAAATACTAATAAATTTAAAATAGCTTAATTAGCAAATATTTAAAAAAAGCAATAAGTTATTAATATAACAAGCAAAAAAAATAATAGCTATATAAAAAAGCATTACTAGTAGTATATTACTAAAGTTTTTATTTATTTAAGCTATAAAGTTTTAAAAGTATTAATTAGTAATAAACTAAGCAAAGCTAAAGCAAGCATAAAGCGTACTTTTTATAAAAATTAGCTTTAGTTTTTATTTTTAGTTTATATAAGCTATAAAAAATTTAGCAAAAAGTTATAAAATATTAATGCTATACTATTAAACTTTAAAAACTAAACAACACGCAATAATTTAAATAGCTTTGCATATATAAGCTACATTAAGTATACTATTAGCATTATATTATAAAATGCAGCTAATAAAAAAGTTATACTTTTAAAATATAAAAGCTAAGCTAAAAAAGCTTACTTAAATTTTAAAGCTATAAAAAACAGCAGTTAGTTTTTAATACTTAAGTATATTAAAAATGTAAGCTTATATTTTTATTTTTAGCTTAGCTAGCTTTATTAGCATACTATAAATATTATAGCTTTTTAAACATAATTACTGTTTTAATTATTAACAAACAAAAATACTTTTGCTTTAAATATATAAGCTTAAAAACATTTATTATATATAAATGCTAGTAATATTTTTTAGTAAAAGTTAAAAAATGCTATTTTTATAAATTATATAATATAAAGAAATTATTTAAAAAAACGTATAAGCAGCAAAATATAATATTAAAAAGTACTTAAAAAAAAAAGGTATATAAATGCGTGCTTAAATAAAAAAAAAAAAAAAAAGAAAACTCAATGCTTAAATATATAAATATAAAAATATAAATATATATAAGTAAAAAAAAAAGCAAAACTAGCAATAAAGCTATAAAAGCAATTAAAATTATATAATAGCATATTTTTGTTTTAATATTTGCTAATAAGTTTAATTAGCATAAAATAAGTATTTTAGCGCAATAAAACAAAATACTTAGCAAAAAAAACTAGTTTAGTAAAAAAAAAAAAATCTAAAGTATAGCATACTTGCTTAAAAAAAAAAAATAGTTTTACAATATAAAATTAGCAGCAAAAAAGTATACTAAAGTTATATATTTACTTAGCTTATTTTATAGCTATATATTTTATTGCACTAGTAAATAAAAAAACAGCAGAAATATTAAAAAAAATAGTTAAATAAAAGCAGTAAATATTACTAAAATGTTATTGCAAAAAATTAAAAAATATAGTATTAAATAATGCATAATAAATAATATAATATAAAATCTAATAAAAAAAAGTAAATAAAACAAAAAAATAAAACCTTATTAAATAAATAAATATTTATATATATGCATATATATATATATATATATATATATATATGTATGCATGTTTTTATATATATATATATATATATAAAAATGCATATTTATATATAAAAATATATATAAAGAATATATATAAAAAGAAAATAAATAAAAAAATACATAAATTAATACTAAAGAGGTTTTTACTAATATTTTTAGTATAAGCAAGTATAAAAAAAGCTAAAATTTAGTTTTTTTAACTAGCTTTACTTTGTATTATAACATTTTGTTGTTTAAAAAAAAAACATATTAGCACTAAATTTAGCTTTTTTTAAAATAAGTACTTTTAAAATAAGTAAATAGCAAAAAACAAGCATTATTTAAAAAAAAAAAGTAATTATAGCTAAAAAAATATTTATTAAAGTTATTATTACTATAGTTAGCCTTTTAGCTAGCATAAACATTTTGCTTAAAAATAAGCATTATTATTTTTTTTATTATAGTAATAAATATAATTTAATTTTATTTTAATTAAAAGCAAAAAAAAAATAATAACTATAGAAATATAAGCAGTAAATAAAGCAGTATTAAGCATAGTAATTATAGTAAAAAAAACAAAAAAAAATACAAAAGTTTAATATAAAGTAAATTATTAATATGCTTAATAAAAATACTATTAAGTATTAATATAGCTTTACGTTATAGTGCTACTTTTAAAAAAAATTCTTACTAAGTAAGCTATAAGCTTAGTTATAAGCTTATTTATGCTATTTATTATTTTTTACTTAATTATTAGTACTATATATTCTTTTTTTTAATAAATAAAACATTTAAGGTTTATAGCTATTATTAGCTTTATAATATAGTTTTAAAGCTTATTTATATTATAAAAAAAAAGCAATAATTTAATAATAATATGTTTAATATATTAAGCTAAATATAAGCTTAATAAAACAACAAAAGCTTTAAATAGTTTGTTTTTTTTTTTTTTTATTAGCGTAAGCATTATAAAAACACTAAAAACTAAAAACATAAAGAAAAAAAAACAGAAAACAATTAAATGCTATAAAACAAAGCTTATAAGTACAAGCAAAAAAAGCAAAAATAAAAAAAAAACAAAAAACTAAAAGCTAAAAAGTAGCATATAAAAAAAAT
Organism: Xylaria sp. FL1777; assembly: GCA_022578965.1. NCBI lineage: Eukaryota > Fungi > Ascomycota > Sordariomycetes > Xylariales > Xylariaceae > Xylaria > Xylaria sp. FL1777. Next base: position 49,506 of record MU400617.1, on the reverse strand, counting down.
TATAGCAATAGTAATAAAAAAACAGCATAAAAATATATATATAAGTAAACTATAAAAAAACCTTAAAAATAACATTAAAAAAATCGTAAGCAAAAAGTACTATTAGCTATATGTTTTATTTTAGCTTAGTACAAAAGTAAACTATAAAAAATTAATATAATAAGTTTTTAAAATAGTTATTAAGCAAAAACATATTAATAATTTTATAGCGTTTTATTAAAGCAACTATTTAAATTTTTTTATTTTTTAAATTATTGTAGTAGTAATAAATAAAAACAATTATAAAAAAGCTAAAAAATATAAAAAAAGCAAAAGTATTATTTTTGTTTTTTTTGTAAGCTTATAAGCAAAAAAGTAGCTTTAAATGCTTTTTTGTAGCAATATTGTTTTTAAAGCTAGCTTTAAAAGCTTTTTAAAAGCTATATAAAAAAAAATAATTTATAAATATAAAGTATAACAATAGTTTTTAATATAATGTTTTCTTTAAAAGCTAAAAAAATATTTAAAGCTAAGTTTTATTAGTAATAATTAAAAGTTTTTACTTTTTGCTAAATATAGTGCTAAAATAAGATTTTTTAGTTAAAGTTATTTGCTTATTTAAAAATATAATTAATATTTATAATAAAAGCTTTTTAAAAGTTTATAGTATAATTAACAAAATATTATTTTGTAAACGTTATTAAAAATTAATATATAAACATTATTTATATGCTAAATTAAGATTTAAAATTATTAAAAATAGTATATTAGCTATAATTGTAGTAATGCTTATAATAATTAATAAAATAATTAATAAAATAATTAATAATAAAATAATTAATAAAATAAAATAATTAATAAAATAATTAATAAAATAATTAATAAAATAATTAATAAAAAAAATAATTAATAATATATTTAATAAAGTTTATAACTTATAAAAATAGTTAATAAAATTTTTAATATTTAAGCATAAATAACTTTAACTAATAATAAATTTTTTTGTTAATACTTATGTTAAACTTAAATATAATTTAAATTTAATTACTTATAAAATTGTTAAATTTGCTATAATTATTTACTAGTAGTTTAAAAAACAAGATTTTATAGAAGTAAAACTTTTTATTTTTATATTAAAAAACGCTATTAAAATATATATATTTAATAGTTTTAAATAAAAAATACTAAAAAGGTTAAAGCTTATTAAAAAAATTATTATTATTAATATATATTAAAATATATTAAAAAATAGTTTAAATTAAACTTAATATAATTTTTGTTTTTTTTTTAAGCTTTTAGCAAATTAAAAAAAGTAGCAATAATATGCTTTTTACTTTTTTTTAAAGCTAAAAAAACAAATTTTTTATAATAAAAAGCAAATTAAGTTAAAATTAAAAACAGCAATATAATAACTATGTTGCTTTATTTAAACAGGTTATTTTTTTTTGCTTTTAATACAACTTAAATCTAAAAATTAACTTTATTAAAAGCTATTATTAAAAAAAATACTTTTTAAGTAAAAAATATAAACTTATTTAATGCTAAAAAGTAAACAAAATTTAAGTAAAGTTTTATTATAAAGCATTATAGCTTAACTAAAATAACTTGTTTAAAAATAAAATTTGTTTTTATAAATTAAAATAAAAATATTATTTATTGTTTAAAAGTTTAAAATAGCTAAAAAACTTTAATATAGCTAAAAAATAATATAATTTTTAGTAATTATTAAAGCAAAGTTTTATTTATATAAAAAAAAATTAAAAGCTATAATAAAAATTCTAGTTATGCTAATTATTAAAACTTATGCTTTATTTAAAACTAATGCTGCTTTTTTTGCTTTAAAAACATAAAAGCTGCAATAAATAAAAGCTATAATAAATAAAAGCTATAGTAAATAAAAGCTGCAATAAATAAATAAAAGCTGCAATAAATAAAAGCTGCATTAAAAATTCTAATTATGCCGGTTTTTAAAACTTGCGCTTTGTTTAAAACTAATGCTGCTTTTTTTTATTACGCGTTATATTTTTATTTTTTAAACCCTTAAATTATTTATGTGTTTTTTTTGTGTTTTAAATTGTTTTAAAAATTTAATTTTTTAAATTGTTTTAGAAATTTAATTTTATGCGCTTATTTATAGCTAACTAAAGCGCTTAAAATTATAAAGTACATAATTAACTTTTTTCGAAAAAACTAACTGCATTAAGCTATTGCGTTTTCTTTTTTCTTTTATTTTTAATTTTTTATTCTATTGTTTTACTTTGTTCTATTTATTATAACGTTAACGTAAGGTTTTCTTTTTTATTACTTCGTAATACAAAAAACCTTTAGCCATAAATAAAGTTTAACTTTTAATTATTTAAGCTTAAAATACTATAATATAATAAAATATTTTAATTATAAAATTAATGCTAAATATAAGCATTATTATAAAAAGCTTTAAGTAATATTATAATTATTTTTTTTAAGTTTTATTAGCAAATAATTTATAAGTATAAATAGTATATATATATATATAAAGTAAACTTTAGCTTAAAAATTAACAAAAGTTTTTTAAACTAAAATACATAAAACGTAAGCTTTAAACCTACAAATATATTTGCATAAGCCCTTAAAAGAGGTAAGTTATAGCTTGTAGCAAGCGCAGCCCGCTGTTCTATGTTTCTAGTCTAAGGCACCTAAGATAAGGAATAACAGGGTATTTAGCATACCTGCATACACCCAATAATAATATTATCCGAGCACTATATGCTGCTTTGATTAAACAGATTTACATATGCAGAAAGCCCCGTTATTCCACTTTTTAAGTCACGGAGTTAAAACGCCCTTCAAAGGGATAGATTTCCTATTAGGCAGCCAAACTTACATTTGCTTAAATAACGCTTATAAAATTGCAAAGTTAGCACTAATATTGACCATGTAGAGAAAGCCTAGGCTGTAACTATATAAGGGCTGAAGACAATGTTTTGCTTAGTAGTTCAAAGTAACTTCCTAGCATGGTTTAACTGAATATAGGCAATTATAATCAGTTTGGTATATTTTATTCGTGAAAGCTGAGGCTTAGATGTATGGATAGGGATCATTTGGGTCTAGTAGTCGTCGTAGTGACTCCTCTTCAGCTTCTTTCCCCGGCCAGGTCTCTTTCTTTTGAACATCACCCAAGAATCGCCAGGCATCTTGTTGCTGAAAAGGTTGCATCGAAGTCCTACAGTCATAATAGTATTTATGGTGACCCAAGGTCATCCACCAGTGACCCATAAGTACGCCCTCACCTCCAAGAACCGCGCCCGAATCCACAGCATCATACCCAAATCCGTTGATCACGTCCGTCAAAGTCAATAAAGCGCTGTCTGGGCTTTTGCTGAGCTGATCTTCGACATCAACGATCTCTTTGAATAACGAAACCAACCCACGTTGGTCGTGATCTGGGAGCTTCATATTCCAGGCAAGCCTCAGCATGTTTTCGAGATAAACACGGAAGTGGCCGTAAAATCTGGTATTGGTTATAACTTCCGTTGGCTTGTTTTCCCAGTAAATGTTCAAGACAATTGGGATTATGTCAAGAAAAACTTGATGTGTCGACTTAGTGTAGTCGACAACCGGTCGCTGCCAAGCCGGAACCATTCCTAGGAACCCGTACACCTTGTCACGGGGATCTTGGCACTCATGCACACTATACTTTCTGACAATCGTATCTAGCCGCCATTCTTTCTTCCGATCCTTCTCCTTGAATAGGTCGTTGAGTGTACCAAGACTGTTCACTGGCCTCATCGGATCGATCCTCTCAGCCACAAATTTAACTGCACCCCAGGACAGCTGGCGATCGCCAATCAACATACGTATATCACTCGCGAGCGAGACTTCTTGCACAATCCAGATGCGCGTGAAGTATATGTTTGATAAGAGTGCTCGGATATTTGTCGTAGGAACGTGGAGCTCATCTGCCTGCTCCATATCTTTCTCGATAGCGTGGGCGGCTTTCACTATCTTCGGATCGCTGCCCAACCAAACTACTACAAGAGAGGATTGCGTGTAGATGTCGGACATGAGGCGTACCTGGCTATTTCTCTCCCGAAGATTGTTTTGATTGATGCATATCTGGTCGATGTACATGTATGGGATGTCTGTCCTCATTGTAGAGCCAGTCTGGAAAGAGCGAAGGAAGTTGTATAGATTCTCTCTGATTTCAAAAGCCTGATCATCAATAAACATCTTGTAGGAAGGATACGGTGGACCCCAGGTGTAAGAGAGTGCTATATACTTTGGAGCTGATGCCAAGTCGAATGCGTGGATACTGCATCGCGGTGGAAGCTCAGAGGACCTTTTTTCTAACTTGATGAGACGGATCTGTTGCCTTGTTTCAGCTAGGGCTCGATATTGGTAAAGATCATTATATGCTAGAACGGTAGACATGCTTGCTGTCTGAAGCACAGACTACCTAGGTAGGTACCTAGGTAACTAAAGCTAAAGTATAAAAAGGTTGACGATGGTTATTTTCCTCTAGATATGTTAATCCACTTAAAAAGAAAAAGCGAGGGATGGGACGAGTGTATGTACTACGCTGAGGTGGTTGAATAAAAGAACCACGGCACAAGAAATAGTCCTCTGGCTTCCATTGAAGTAGCTCAGTTGTAGGCGAGCTCCGACTTTGATATCAATACTACGCAGTAGATAGTGTATCTTGCAGCGCAGGATTCAGGGCCAACCAACCAACCCCCCCTGCTTACGCTGTGCGAGATTTACGATATCTACAGTATCTACATGGTCAGTTGATAACTTAAAAGTTCTACATCTTTAATATTATAGTTGGACTTCCATAAGAATTCTTCACTGTTTATCTTAGTTTGTTTTGTCCAATTGTCTGCTAATCAAACAAGGTAATTATTGCGGAGGTCGCTGGGGGTCCTCGCATAAGTAATGGTGGAGTGCCCCCCTCCATTACCCTCGGCGTTTGTCAGCATCTGCAGGGGTATCTACAGGTCGCCGGGATCATGAAGGTTAGCGCCGCGCTAGCAGATCATTTAGTCTAGAAGAGGTAATAAACAGGTGATCTGTACCTTCCCATATAAATTTGTATGTAAAGGTATATAATCTATGATTTGTCAACCTTCTACGTTATAGGTAAATACAGCAATTGAAGCTATTTTCACATTTCTCTCTTTAGCCCAGATTTTCTACACCTTCTACCACTTGTTTGACCACCTGATTAACCACTTATTTGACCACACACTTTGCTCTTTTGACACCCAAAATAGCCCTGAATTTGTACTTTTTGAAGCAATGGACGTGGAAGATGCAGTCAATTGGGTTCTTCACCAGCGCCTCGAAGAAAACCGAGAAAATGACCTTCAATACCTCAATATTGCACCGGAACTACGGAATCTCAACCCACGGCCAAGGGCACCTCTCCTCGAACTAGCCCAGCCTCGCAGGCCATTTACTCCTCCGCCAGCGTCTTTTGTTAGCGCTGAAGAGGGCCCAACCTGCGTACGAGAGCGGCAAAAGGACCTATTACGAGATGAGCGGCTTGAAATACGCGTTCTAAAGAAGCACTTCCTAGACTTTACTTACTATAACCTTATGGACCGTACAGGTAAATCATGGAAGCAAGTGCAAAGGGCACTACATGGGCCTCCAACACCCCAAAAAAAAGGGCGTGTAGGGCTCAAATTGCTAACTGATAGCCAAAAAGATGCTTTGCTACGGTTTCTTTACTCCAACGACTAGCACCGGCTAATCCCGTGGCAAGACCTTCGGTGGCTAGTCCCAGAGATTGCCACTTTCGGAGAAATCTCAATCCGCTGTATTATGCGAGATTTAGGCTTCAAACGCCGCAAAAGAGGCCGTACGCGGCTCGATTTGACCTCAGAAGACCACCTAGCACGTACCGCTTTTGCCATCGAGTGCCTCGAGAGATGGCCAACGCTAGAAGCTTGGTTATCGACCGGCCCGATCTTCTCCGATGAGACCTACGCTACCACGAAGCCCGTACACGATCGATGGGTCACTATACGTGATTGTGAAGACCTTATGACCTTCGAGCTTCTTCGGACGCAAGACTTCAATGGGTGGATGTTTTGGGGCCAAATTCAGGGCATACACAAGGGCCCTTGCTATATATGGCCTCACGGCGAAGGCGGCATCAACCGCTTCAAATATAGCGATAGAATACTCCCTAAAGTGAAGGAATTCCAGCGGCAATTGGGCTTCAACGCTGTATTTCAGCATGATGGGGCGAAGCCACATACAGCTAAATACACCAAAGAAACGCTGCAACGCTTGAATATACGGACTTTGCAGTGGCCTCGCCGTAGCCCAGATCTGAACCCAATCGAGAACGTTTGGGCATGGATGAAAGATTGGCTTGAATACACGTATGATATTCAGAAGTTGGATGAAGATACCTTGCGTTTAGCTATATATAGGGCTTGGGAGGAAGTACCTGAAGATTTTTTACGAATGCTAGCTGAGTCTACATATAAAAGGCTCAAAAACCTTCGAGATACAGGTGGAATTCAGCAACCACACTAAAATACAGCTTTATCTACGGCTTCATCTATGGAAAATATGGCTTGGTGTTGAGACAGCTTAAATTTTCGTGCCAAGAAAAGTGGCATTGTACTCTTACATACAAATCTATATGGGAAGGTACAGATTTACTACTAACCTACCTTCTTGGGACTAAATGATCTGCTAGCGCGGCGCTAACCTTCATGATCCCGGCGACCTGTACATAGTATAGACGAGATACCATGTAGAGTTTACAACCTCGTCTGCTTATTTACGATCTAGATAGATCAAGTAATCACTTTCCGTACTGTTCCTCTGTCTATTTATGCTTTAAATTTGGCTTAACTACTTGTATAGAAAAACAATGGCAACCCAGACTGAATCGGTCACCCTCTCATCTTTGCACATAGAGCGTCGGGACATCCCGGCTATGGCATCAACTATGCCACACGTGCCCCGCAAGAAGCAGATCGTCGTGCTTTTATCAGCATTCGCGACCATAGCCTTAACAATAGGGTATAACCAGACCTTCGGCGTGTTCCAAGAGTACTATCTCTCACCCACTCAAGACATTCTCGTACCCAGCCCAGCCTCACAAGCTTCTCCGTCTACGGCCCTACTTAGCTTCGTAGGCACTCTTTGCTATGGGTTAACATGGGCAGGTGGTATTCTTGTGAATCCGGTGATGTCACGAATCGAACACGGTGTCTGGGCTCCTACCAGCTCCTCGAATCGGTTATGGCGTCGCAGGAGTTTGCTTCTATTGACGCCTAGGACAATCACAATTTTGGGAGTGCTTATGATGTCTACTGGGTTTGGTCTAGCGTCTTTGAGCACCTCTACATGGCATCTCTTATTGACGCAGGGGTTGCTGGTTGGCTTTGGAATGTCACTTTTGTATTTCCCTCTCCTAGCACCGGCGCCCGAGTATTTTACCACCCACCGGGCTACAGCGATGGGCTTCGTGAGTGATATCCTGATTATACTTTTGTCCCCATTCCCTGCAAACGAAAGGTCATAAATGGTTGATAATCCTGCTGATTCTTCATGCACGGCTTAGATACTAGCAGGTGGCGGTGCTGGCGGCCTCGTCTTTTCACCCGTGATCCGGGCACTTCTAAGTTCTATTGGCGGTCGCTGGACTCTGAGAACCTTTGCCTTGTTCTACGTAGTCATAGGGCTTCCTCTAGCCTGGTCAGTGCCACGGAGTCCATTCACGACTGTTTCGGAAGCGGCCGGACCTCAGAGACGAGGTACACATGTCTCACGCTCATTAGCTTCGCGCCCTGTCTTCATCTTCTCAGCCGTGGCCGCATTTTTGCAGGTCAGTGCATAAACACCCTTTCTGACACTTTTCGTTGGCACTGAAAATCACGCCTTGAGATCATGCTTCTAGTAGTTATGCTCTTCTCACTTAATGACGACTTATGACATTTAACACTTCAAGTCCATATACTAACTGCGTTTAGGCCGCTGGCGCCCAACTTCCCCTTGCCTTCATTCCTTCATATACCGTAGTCCTTGGCCAGACCGCTGCTGAAGGTGCCAATCTCTTAGCCGCTAGCAACGCCATTAACGCTGTGTCTCGGGTCCTGACAGGCTATGTGGGCGATCGTTTCGGTCGACAGAATCTAGTTGTATTGACTCTCCTTCTGTCAGGCTCCAGCGTTTTCGCTTTCTGGCTTTCTAGTGTCCTGGCCGCCACTTCAGCTTCTTTCCCACTCTGGCTGATTTTCCTTGCATTCTATAGCTTCTCTGCCGGTGGCTACTATGCATTATTCCCCGCACTTATTGCAGAGGTCTTCGGCATTCAGCAATATGCTTCTGTTAACGCATTTATCCTGTTTGTAAGGGGCCTGGGAACTTTATTTGGAACTCCGGTCGGCGGACAGCTTCTTGGAAGCTCAGTAGAGGGAACTAAAGCTTATTGCCATGTTGCATATTGGGATGGTGCACTCCTACTGGGCGCTACTGCATGTTGTTGCGGCGTTCGGTGGGCCGATGGAAAAAGAAATGGATGGAAATGGGTGGCGTAGTTAATGAAAGGAAATTCATCCTTCGGTCATTATTGCCCCCGTTTTGGCAGTGTTTTAACGCTGGCGAAGTTTTGGTTAAAGGTGTTAAGTGATAGAAATTTCTCTAAGTAGATTCAGAGTCCGTTATCTACTATGTCAATAAAGATTTTTTTTAAAAAATAAAAATAAACTTTATAACTATGTTAATTAACTAGTTATATAACTACTTTTAAATATTAAATACTTAAAAATGTAAAATGAAAATTATTTTAAGAATCTTGAATCTAAATTTCCTTAACTAGCTATTTATTATATAAGACATATTTTAGTAACTATACAGTGAGAGAAAAACAATAAAGAAAACGCTATATATCATGAGAAATTTCTTGCAATTGTTCAACTCTATAGCTCTTTATGGAACAATACATAATATAGCCGATTATGGTTATGTTAACCACGGATCTAGTGCAAACACGCTGTTGTCTTTTTATCTCGTTGTTCTTAGTCGAAACTGTGTCCCAGATCGGCCCCTGTAGCTTTATAGCAAGTCCATGAAAGCAAAGCTTATATAAGAAAGCTTCAAGATGATGGCGTTAAGATTGTATCAAAGGCCCTGTGCCCTTTCGCAGAATAATTCGATACGTAGTTTTCGCCCCAGGGTTGCATAAAGGTATCTGCTTTGATATTAATATTGCACCTTTTCCATGGAAGGCAAGCTAGAGGCTGGCAATGTAAAAAGGCACTAGGCTAGGTAGACTTACCATAGGTCGTCTCCGGCTTTGTCATACAAAGCCAGATGAAAGTCTGGTTGATTCCTGAATTGAACTGAACTTTTGGGAATACAGCCTCCACAGTATTGTATTCTTGCTGTGTTACCCCTTCCGATGGGCCTTCGAAGTCCATTAGGATACCTGAACCGGTTACCGCAACGGTGTCCTCCTTGTACTTATAAATACTGTCCTGAGTATGCAGGGCAATAGAATCCCACACTAATTGGAGCCGGTGATTGTCCCAGTCATCCTGCTTGTGCTTGTGGCTCTGGATAAAACTGCGTGCTGCGATGGCACCGTCAACCTCGAAGCGACGGTCGGCGCTCACAGTTGTCGAGTTGGGCGTCTGATCCCAACCAAGATCGTGTAGAATTGCGGCAACGGCATGCGCCTCAGCATCAACAGTAGCCCGAAGAGTATCATTGTGGGAAATTATGAGGGTACCATAGACTAAAGCATACCAAGTCAGTAATTATTGTCTTGATCTACCATGCCCAGTAAGGATAGACAGGACGAGAAGAGAACCCGAGGGGGTAAAAGGAACTGTAGGTGATACTCACGCCACCCCCGCATTATATGATTCCAGACGATATCGTTGCTGTGATTACGTGCAAAGACTTGAGCTTCGCGGACAAGCTCAGTATCAACCACGGTAACATTGCCAATGTTGCGAGTCGGGTAAGCGGTGATATTCTTAGTAGGATCGGGAATGTATAACTGCGTCGAGAACGATGCCCGGAGGCCCAACAGTACTATGTGAAAGAGAAAACTGCCTCTCATCTTGTATATGCAGAGCGTTATTAACAATAAGTATTCTGATATAGATCGTACGTGAAAATATACTTAAAGATATAGACTAGACAAATGCTCATCCTAGGACCATCGCTGATATATATATACATATGACCAGGCTGCAGGAAATCTAATAACAAGAAATGAATGATTACCAATAGACAATTATAAATCCATCATGAAAGCTTTCTATTAGTAGCTCATACGCATATAGCAAATCCCGGCATCCTGAAAAGGCTGAATCAAAGCTTTCCTACTGTTATATTAGAGTCAAACAGCCCTGTGGACTCTCGGGATTTAATTATACTTTAGTAACTAATAAGCTTATGGTCTGCTAAAGATCAGTAAAGCGAAGTATTATGCACTACACTACCAACAATTCCCGACAGTCTTACACTTTATGGAGAGCCCATATGATTACCACCGATGCACGTCGGAGCTCTGCTGTCAGGGGCTAAGGTCGCAGCAGGGTAGAAGGGACTTTAATTGTGGGGAGGCAATCTAGTACCTATTCTCTATATAAAGCTGGGATTCTTTCCAATGCTTCTCGTGAAGACCTAGGAATCAATAATATTAAGCCTTTACCCATAAATACGACCTCGCAGCTACCCTCTGGTGACCCAACTTCACTCTGGAGACAAACGCCTCTGACATCTGCCATGCATTGGTGTGGGGTTCTTATGGCAGAAACACTAGCTGCTTAGTTCAGGGCTGAAACTATGTTAGCTAAATTCTCGGAGATCAATTGCATAACGATCGCCGCCTGTCCTGCCAACTGCCGTATTTCGTCGTTTTGCGATTCATCCCTTTCAAATGTCTCCATACGCGCAGTCCAGATTTGCCAGTCATCTGGAGTCACAACTGGTTTCATCCCCATCCCCATTCCATAGTGATATAGGGTTAACTTACCATGCACGTAATAAAGTAATTAGACCAGGAATAAGCTGAGAGTACATAGATGTGTCCCGATCTTTCAAATAATCGAATAGTGTATATAGCATACGGCTATGGTCTGACATATGGTCCGTAGCAAAAGTCCACAAAAATTCACGCGCCCATCGGAGCTGGAGTTTTGTAGGAGCCTCTTCAAATTGTCGACCGAGAAAATAGTTGATTTCGTAATATAGATCTTCAGGAGGTGGTGAGGAACGACCAGAGAGATACGCGTGCATGTCATGTACTAGCTGTTCATAGCGTGACATGTATTGTACTAGCTGTTCATAGCGTGACATGTCTTGTACTAGCTCTTCATAGCGTGAATAATCGGAAGCCATGACGTTGTCTCTATCTTGCGTTAAATAAATAATTAATAAGTTGTGTGAGCTGCGGCAGAGGGGATGACCGTTAGAGTGAAATAATTTAGAAAGCAGCATATGTGAGTACTTGATATTTTTGTTTAAAACTAGTATTAATGTAAGGGAAGATGATTAAAAAAACAAACAAACATAGTTTACATAGCCAATGGCATTATCATGTAACCTCTCCCTTAGCTAAGCAGCATTACGTGTGATTGCTATTAAATGGTAGGTAGGTAGGTAGTTAGCTCCAGTTTGTTTTAAAATCCCTTGCATTTATAAAATGTTTAATATTTCCTCTTCACAGTGAAAAACAATTACTACTGCCTATTCAGAAAGCCCATGTCAATCCAGGCTGCAACGTAGCGGCGAGCTAACTCTGCATTGACTGGCCCCTCACCTGCCATTGTTTGGGAGTGCTCTTTTGCCCTCGTTGTGTCCAATATAAGCCCACCACACGACATGCGCTCGAAGTTGTCGCGTAAGAAATCAACCAATTTTCCCGCTGGATTCTCGGTCTCAGCGTTGAGCGGCGATCGGCGGACCAACTGAAGCCAGGCCTGGAACGGGATAATGCGGTGAGACGGGATGCCGAGGGCGCTAGCGAGGACAGATGACATCATCTTCCAAGGCTGGCCGACGGGGTTATCGATATGGTATACCGGGTACGCATCTGGCGGCGTCGCGTTCCCAGGCTGCAACAGGTCCACCATGGCTGCGGCAACATCGTTGACTGGGACCCATTGTAAGACTCCGTCAAAATCTGGCCAAGCGCGAAGCGTCTGCGATGACTTCACGACGAATGCAAAGTGCTCGGTGGGGTTCCAAAACCCGTTCGATGCCGACCCTGCGATCTGTCCTGGGCGAACAACCATGGCTCGGAAATGCTCCGGATACCTGTGCAGTGTCTCATCGAGCATGCGCTCGCACACCCACTTGGCATGGCAGTAGCCGATGGGCATCGCCGACGATAGTGGCACGCGCTGCTCCATCACGCGAGTCTCGCCGCTGTAGCCAACCACGCCTATCGACGATACGAATTGAAAGCCGACACGCGTCGGGCTGGTATCGCGCGTGGCCATCCCACGTGCCAGATCCATGAGGTTGCGTAATGCTTGGAATTGCGGTTCAAAGCTGCCGACTGGGCGTGTGCCGCTCATAGGCCAGGCGTTGTGGACGATGTGAGTACCGTGCTGGACCAACCAAGCATGCTCGGAACGAGAAAGACCCAGCTGTGGCTTGGACGTGTCTGCTTCGAAAACCCGTAGCTTGGCATGCGCTTCGGGAGACAGGTTGATTCCTCGCGAGGCGAGTGCCTCAGCTTGCCGCTCGTCAGCAAGACTGCTGCTAACACGGCGGTTGATACATGCGACTGTGGCAACACTAGGATGGCTTGCGAAAGCCTGCACCAAATGCGAGCCAAGGCTCCCTGTGGCCCCCGTCACCAACACAACCGCACCGGTAGACACAGCCCTGGCCCTGTTTCCACCCGGCGCTTTGCCGCTGATTGCTGGCCATCCGGCTGTGTATTTGGCTACGAAGCGCTCGCACTCGACTTCACGTGCTGCATCGTATTTTTGGTCGGACTGGATATGGCCTGTTGGTAGTTCTGGGACTGGCTTGGGTAGGCGCTGGTCCTGGGATCCAGACGCCAGTGCAATAATTACCTTCTGGATGCCTTGCTCAGGTAGACTCCCGTCTGTCCAATCGACATGTCCATAACCAGCAGTGTGCAGATCCTGTTCCCAACGTTCAGGTGGTGCGATCGCATGTTTTCGCCCATCGTTAAATAACCACCAGCCTTCTAACAACCCAAAGATGGTGTCAATGAACGGCAGCGCCTCGGTCATTTCGAGCATCATCAAAAATCCGTCAGACCGGAGACACTGGCGTATGTTGGATGTCGAAACCACCAAGCTGTGTGTGGCATGAACAGCGTTGCTGGCGATCACAATATGTTGACCTTTGAGGTTGTCCGCCGGGCATTTCTCAATATCATGCACAGCGAATCGCATGAAGGGGTACTGGCTGCCTAGCTTTCGCCGCATATTGGCTACCATGGAGGGCGACAAGTCTGTAAAGGTATATTCGACAGGAATGTCCAAGGATGCTAAGAAGGGCACGAGGATGTGCGTAGTACCGCCCGTACCGCCGCCCATCTCTAATACTTTCAGACTTTTCCCATGCTGATCACTGTTTCGGATGCGGTCAACAATGCGGCCTATAACATCGCGCATCTGACCGTAGTTCACGCGATTGAACGCATGGTCGCAGTACATTGCTTGCACTAGTTCCCGGCCGTCGGCTGCCCCAAATAGCACACGAATCCCGTCGGTTTTGCCCGACAGAACTTCTGCTAGATGCTTGCCGGCGTAGTAAGTGAGGCGGTTCGTCGCACTCCACTCTGGGTACGTGGATAGGAGATCCTGCAGCACAGCGTCGCTTGCCTTGCGCGGCAGCGCGATATAAGTACGCGTCAATTGTCCGTTTTTGTCGTCAATGTCAATAAGCCGCGCCACTTGCTCGAGGAACTTGTATATGAAGTCCATAAGGCGATCATGTTCTGGGAGGACCTTCACCCGCGGCAGAGTTTGGCCCGGAGTGGCGGCACGAAGAGGCGAACCAAGCTTCTCCATAGCCTCTACAATGAGCGCAGCACAGAGACTATTGGTACCGGCAATTACGAGACTGTCCATGTTATCTAGATTGGCATCCCGAATGAGCTTGTCTGAGAGCATTTTGACTTCTCCAAAGCTCTCGAGGATATCGGTCCGAGATAGTGTCAAATCGCCATTCGGATTCGATCCTCCTGCCCCTGCATTTGAGAGAGGTGTTGGTATGATCTCTTCGTAACTAGAGTCCGATAATGCATTGCTCGTGCTTTCGTCCTCGGGCTCTGTATCAGAGGACGTAACGCTTGCATTTGTGCCAATATTTCCCTCGTCGGCCCCAGAAATGACCTTGGCAATAACTCCAACCAGCTCAGAGAGGGTAAAAGCCTCCATGAGCTGACCAAGGTCAAACTCGCATTGGAATACTGTCTCGACCTCACGAGCCAGCTCCATTCCCATCAGCGAGTCGATGCCTAATTCGGCCAATTCCGAGTCAAGCGTAATCTCGTTCGCCTCAATGCCTGACACGTTAGCCAGTAAGTTCCTGACTTCGTTTGTAATATCAGGGCGACCAGACGCTTTGTTCTTGACGCTCTTCTTGGCGCTCTTCTCTTGTTCAGTCAACTGCTTCCTGCCTTTCTCCATGGGTTCTAGATTAAGGGCCGTACTGACTTTACTGGCGGTAGGCGGCAAAGAATCAATTACCTTGGTTTTCAATACAGTCTCATCAGTTGTCAGCCGTGATAGAATCTTCCTCATTGACGCCTTAGCGACACGCGCATACTGGATGCCAAAAAAGACCTCGGCCAGGACACCTGACGTTGCATCGAACACGAAGATATCAGTTGTATATCCCCCCTCTGACTGCCTCGTATGTCGTGCCAACACGTCCCACGCGTCAGGGCCATTTCCCCTGCCATCGAGGGTGACAGTGGATCGAGGGGAGCGCATTGACATGTCGCATGCTGTTGCGATGTACATATCATCTTGGCCGCAATCCGTCATCATATTAACCCACATGCCACCAACTTGGCTGAAGCAATCACTTAGCGGGACATCAAGCCACGTTTCTCCTTGGTGCTGCTTGTGGACGCGGCCTGCGCTCTCGTCCTTGTGGCCTACAACACATTTGACACCGCGATACAGGTCGCCGTAGTCAACTACCTCGCTAAATGACCGGTAGACGTTGCGCCCTTGAAGCACCTCAATGTCATCAAGATCAGTGAAGTCGGGATTCAATAATGCCCTACATCGACTATGACTAACGAGGCGTTCAAAGCGAGAAAACTCTTGCACGTAAGCGGGGTCAGTGGGCTCGCGCATGTGAATTGTGCCCTCCGCATGGACCTGACGATTACTCTGTGTGTTGTTGTTTGCTTTCACACTCGATATGGACCAACTCCACAGCAAGTCTGATCCATCAGCAGGAGTGAAATCGAGCAAAACATCCCGAGATGGATCAACGCAAACGGGTGCATGGTTCACCATGTTACGCACCACCGGCTTTAAACCCGCCTCTTTCCACTGTGGCCTTACGCTGAAAAGTGCTTCAATGGCCATGTCTATCTCTAGCGTAGCAGGGCAGATCGGTGCTGTCTGCGCTATGAGGTGGCCTGACACGAAGTTTCTGTACTTCTCTGACCCCGTGTTTATCCGGAAACGGTACCAAGTTTGCTTGGCTTTATTTTCGCCGTTGATGTTCTGAGATTCGACCAAAGTCCACAGAGCAAGCTGATTTTTTTGTCGCCTGTCTCCATTATCATCCAGTCTTGCCATTCCTGGGCTGCCAGCTACGAGTGCGGCAGCCGCTTTCTCGATAACTTCCCGAGGCGATTTGATCTCTAACCAATGACGGCTCTTCTTAAATTGGTATGGTGGAAGTAACAAGGGGAAGTACTCTTGCGCCTGTAACGCGTGATGTCCCCAAAAAGATACGCGGAGACCGTGTTTCCATAATGACAAAGTCGCGTCTGCCAGACCATCAAAGCCCTTATTACCAGTCACGTTAACGGCTTGAAAACTGTGCGTGTCTGGAACATTGGTACTAAGAGCACGACTCGCCATAACGGTGATAGTTGAGCTTGAGCCTGCCTCAAGGAAAATGGCCTGTGGATGTTCTGCGGCTAGACGCTGAACGGCGTGGTTGAAGAAGACTGGCTGTCGCATATGATTCGATACAAAGTGGGCGCCGAAATGTCCAGTAGATTTGGTCTCGGTTGCGCACTCGACTGGAATCAAAGGGTTGTTGAACTTGAGGCTCTGGCCAACTCGCCCTAGTTTTTCCATCAGCGGCTCAACGAGCCCGGAGTGGAATGCATTGGTGACATTAAGTCTCTTGCTTTTTACAGAGGAGAACTTTATCGTGTTCTTTAGTGTCTCAGCAACCGCATCAATAGCCTTGGTGGAACCGGCGAGCGTGTAGCTGCGTGGTCCATTATAACAAGCGATACTTGCTGGACAGATTGCAGACTCTTTGCTCTTTGCGTTCGAGTCCGTGAGTAGCTCATGCACCAGCGCCTCGTCGGCTTCGATGGCAATCATTGCCCCTGGATCCGATCCCCAAACATCTTGGTCTTGGACAAGCCTTGCACGGCCGGCAATCAGCTTCACCGTATCCTCTAGGGTCAGCACTCCCGCAACACACAAAGCCGTGATCTCGCCAAAACTGTGACCCACGACAGCGACTACTTTTGACTCGAGGCCGCAGTCCATCCAGGCTTTGGCCGAAGCGTACTGCATCGCGAATAGCATCGTCTGCAACTTGACTGTATCTTGAACAGTTTTTTGCGAAAAAATCTCCGGATATATGCTATCAAGCCCTAGCGATATGATGACTTCATTACACTGGTCTAGGTGACAGCGCAGTAGCGCTACGCTTTCGTACAGTCTTCGATCTAGTCCAATAAATGTCGAAACTTGCCCACCGAAGCATAAGATGACGGGACGCTCAGGCTTGGTCGTTACCGCCTGGCCGCCGTTATCGCTTGCAACTTCGTTCAGAATTTGATCCAACTCGGTGATAGAACGGCAGCTGAACATGAGCCCCTTTGGTAAGCCGCGGTTTGACTGTTTGTTCACGGCAAATGACACATCAGATAGAGTGACATCCTTTGGACGCATTGTCCTCAGGAACTCAACCAACTTTGCACAGTAGGCGGCAATACTGCTTGCATCCATTCCAGTCAACCAAAAAGGGAAGCGATTCATCTGACCACTGTTCTCGATGCGGATAGGAGCGCCAATCCAGCCGCTACAGCCCAGTGGTGACTCAGTAACGACCATGCTTGCGTTAGAGCCGCTAGCACCATAATTATTGAGAAGCGCGATCTTGCGCTCGGCAACCCACGGACGCTGTGAGGTGACCACCTCGATCATATCGTCTGGCTGTACGTTGATACGATGGCTCATCTTGGAGAAGCTAGCTTGCTTAGGAAGAAAACCGCCATGCATTAAGGTAATGATTTTGATTAAAGCGATCACACCTGATGTGCCTTCTGTATGGCCGATGTGCCCCTTTACTGAACCTATAGGCAGTGGCTGTTCTCTTATGGGACCTCCGAGAGCCATACGGATGCTCTCGTACTCGGCCGGGTCACCAACGGGGGTGCCGGTACCGTGCGCCTCCACAAGCGAAATATCGCTTGGCTTTACCTTAGCCTCTTTAATAACTTGTCTAAAAAGCTGCGACAAAGACGGAGAGTTAGGCACAAAGAGCGGCGTACAGTTTTGATTTTGATGCACGGCTGTGCTGGCGATACATGCCAGGACTGTATTACCATCGGCTACGGCGTCGGATAGCTTCTTTAGGAAAACGCAAGCAATACCCTCTCCACGGCAATACCCATCGGCCGCGTCGTCAAAAGGCTTGCTTTGACCGGTGGTGCTTAAGAAACTAGCGGCCGACAAGTCTTGAAATGGCAGGATATTGGTCATGGTATTGATACCTCCAGCTAATGCGGCAGTGCATTCACCTGACTTTATGGCGCGACAAGCTGTGTGGATTGCCACAGCCGATGAAGAACATGTAGTGTCGAATACCATAGCCGGACCCGTCCACTAGTACAATTAAGTTAGCATATCACTCCGAAGGACAGCATACGAGAGCGACTCACACCGAAGTGGTGGGACACCTTGCCCGGCACGAAACTTCTCAAGACCCCGGTTGCGCTGAACGCATTAGGCGCATGACAAGCTGTATGACGTTCATAATCCCCTGCACAAGATCCAACATAGACTCCGACATGCGCTTTATCGCGCAAAGTGGCGTCCCCATTGCTCGTTGTCTCTGCAAAGTACCCGGATTGCTCGACGGCTTGATAAGCGGCTTGCATGAAAAGCCGCTGTTGGGGGTCCATCGTGGCCGACTCGCGTGGGCTTCGCTTGAAGAACTTGTGGTCAAATGAATCAATGTCACGAATGAAGTTGCCGTACAGCTTTTGCTTAGGCTGATCCCTAAAGAGTGTGTCGCGCTGGATCCGGTCGGCGCCGACTTCTTCGTGTTGCGACACCCCGGTTTGTAGCATCCGTGAGAATTCGTTCACGTCGTCGGCACCAGCAACCTTGATAGACATCCCTATCACTGCGATAACGTCTTCATCCAGATTTTTGAAGCCAGTCACTGCTGGCTGCCGCTGTTGCGGTGGTGAACTGGTTTGACTCGGCAAAGGCTCGGGATCATTCAGAGGATCTGACTTAACCATAGGTGGAGGCTTTAGCATTGATGGCTGAGGCTTCTCCTCTTCACTCAAAGCCGAAAAGTTAATAAGCCGGGGTCCAAGGCGGGTTGTCATCGAGGGAGGGATGCATGGTTCTGGTCCAAACGACACTATCTTGCCGATGTTTGCGTCACCTTTTGTATTCACTATTGATGAGAATGTTCCATACCAGTTGCATTGCTGAACCAAAACGGCGCGAAGCGCCATCTCGTGGAGACTACCGGCCCCTAATGGGACTGTCTTGTCACCATCAACCGCATTCGAATATGTGGAAAGTGCCAAGTCTGCTGCGTCTGGGAATCGCAACCCGTCGGTATCACGACATAATTCTATCAACGCGTCCGTGTATCGTAGGAGGTTCGGGTATGGGTTGTGGACGCGGGCATGGAGCCCCAGTTCTGCAGCTGTAATACCGAGGACGCGCAATTGCTTTACTAAGATGGGGGCTTTACGCTTCGATGAAGTGACGGTAGCGCGTTCCTCGTCAAACAGGACTGAAATATAGGCTTCCGGTGACAAGTCTTCGACAACCTTCAACATCTCCTTACCCTGTTGGGCATTTCGCCAGGCTGTTGCGTACGCCACAGAGCGACCTTGGCCGATACCTTTACTTCTGCCCTCTTGGGCATCAGCTAGGGCTCCTGTGATCATGGCTAACCGTACTGCTACGGCTGCATATCGTTCAAACTCTTGCTGGTTGCCTGAACTGGCAACAGCAAAGGAGCTAAGAAGCCCGATGCAGAAGCCCAATGTCTCTGCCCTAGCTCCATGTTGCTTGTCCTGCGCCACCAGGGCTGCCTGAAGATCGGTGCTGCTTTCATCTCTTTGCTGGTATGCGTGCTCGAGGTAGTGCCAATATTGTGTGAGTTGGCTAATTATGACTAGCGGCGTGAGAATGATGTTGGGTAAGCTCGCCGCCTGTTCTCCGTCCGGTAGGCCGTGTCGTAACCAGGAGTCAAGATCCGCGAGAAGAATTTCGCCTGGTATCGCCCCAGCGAGCTCTGGTATCTTTTGCGTCAATGTGCTCCAGTAAGTTGGTAATCCTGATACTGCGTCGAAAACCCATTGCGGTGCTTGACCATCCGTGAGAGGTCGCAGAAGTTTAGTGAGGCACTGCTTATTAGGAGAAAGCACCTGTGAGCCAAACACAAAGATCGTTGGATCACATGTGTCGATGTGCTTCAATGTTTCGGCTACGTGCTCCATCCTCTATCGATATGATTGGTTAACACAATGTAAAGTGTATGCTTAAGAACAGAAGGTGAAGGCTATGATGATGAAGCGTGAGAGTACCAAGCATGTGTATCAACTGAGATTTACAGCAATGCAAGTGTCAGGTGATTGAGAGTATTTATCATCAACCACAAGATATTACAATAGTCTAACCCTTCTCATGATGAGATATCTAGCAGAACCAGTCACCACTCCGTATGAATCAAATATTCTACCATTCTCGGTTTCGATCCAAAGTACCTTGTCTATCCTCGGTCTTATGATAACAGGGAGCATCGTATTATTTTCTGATTCGCACAGTAGATCAATCTCTTCTCTCCTTTTGTTCCGGCGAAAAGAGAGTCCGAAACTTCTGTGCGGATCCGTCGCAAAGTAGGACTACATTACCGCAATTCCCTGTCCATAGCAGTACAAGGTGTTCTAAACTTCGACTTAACCAAACATATATCTTTGTTCGATGATATGTAGTAGCGAAGAAAAAAAGGGGGCGGGGGGGAAGGGAACGATTGGTTAACCACGGAAAGCTGTACAGGCCTCCGCTAAAAGGCATTAGGAGATCACGTTACTTAATCTAAGCCTCATTACCAGTCATCAGAGCAGGCTTTCCTCGTGGTATGAAGACACTTGAAGTGTTTCTTCTTTCAAGAATTCTACATAGCCGCTGTCAACGAAGTATTCAGTAGATTATATCATATTTAGCAGTTGTTCACAGTAAAGAAGGATATGATTAAGAGCTACATTCAAGAATAGCTAAAAGAACCCCAGTTTTCGGTTTCCATAAGCGGCACCTTGCATGGAACTATGGGGGTAGTGACACTCGTCTTAAGAGCCCGAAGTAGATTCCGTGCGAGATTGCTCACTCCCTCCAGATCTTGTAGCAGCTTGATTAGCTGTTCTGCGCTTTCGCTGCTAGCCACTATATTATTTTCAAACTTCTGGTCCTTGGTTTGTGCTGCTAAGAAGGACGCAGTGCTGGCGATCAGGCTCGGCAAGAATGGATGGGTCTACGCCTACGTGATTAGTACACATCACAGTCCATAGACGTGGGGGTCATACCTTAAAACAACTCATGCCCGGTACTGCTTTAGCAAGGCGCACTACTTCACAGGCGGCTCGCCGAGCCCGTTCTTCACAGGCGAGGGCCATACGCCGGCAGTCGACAGTTCTCCAAGGGGCCCTTTCAGCCGTTCCGCTCAAGTAGATGACGGCACTGTGTCCCAGCATGTGCGTGAACAATACCATAGGATCGCAGTCGACTAGAGCTTGCGCACTTTGCTCGAGCATCTTAGTTCGCCTCTCCAATGTATTTGTTAGTAATTCATGATGAGCCCAGAAGTCGCGGGCTTCGGAGTCAGAGAGCGCCCTACCCGTAGCTACCGACTGCTGCCGGTGAGCCATGCACCGGCCTTGAAGGACTGCCAGAACTATACATTCTCCAAAAATCGGTAGGTTGCGAAGCCCGCTGGTGTTCATAGTATCACACAAGAAGTCCATCCGGATGGGTTGGTTCTGCTGGAAGTTGGTCTCGGGAGCTGGAAGGCGTGTATTTGTCTACAAAAAGTAAAATCGTCAATTTTCGATCATAATCTCAACAGGGAGCAAACAACACCCCCAGCGATGGATGCGGCACTTACCATTTCTTCCCGCAGCGTCAAAGGAAACTCATCGCGAGAGCAGAGGAAACGATCGAGCGTAAAAGCGAGCCAAAATGCTCGTCTTTTCTCCTCAGCCACGACGAAATCCTCAGGGTTCGTCTCCAAGCCATCGGGCTTGTCTACATCATACAAGCGCGCCATTTGCACTAGACGGAATGCTCGACCGGCAGTGAGCATAGCCTCGTGTTCGTCGACGCATAGTAGCTCATAGTGAGCTAGGAGCAGTAACGCTTGTATCTTTTCGAGAGGAATTGCTTTGTTATTTCCTGCCCAGGATGCGCTTCCATACGGTTGCGTGCACCGTACATTCTTGAGGAGACGGCAAGTTTCGGTGTACAGAGCATTGCTGATAGACCGGAAGGAGGCTGACATGGCTGAGGCTACTGTGCGTATTGCTGAGCGTAGGCAGACACGTGCTGGTGATAGATTTTCATGGTTCGCCCAGGCCAAGTAGCGCCCTTTATGGATGATCGGGCCGACGACGTGGAATCTTTCAAAATATAACTGGTCTCTGTGTGAGGTACGGGAATTAATGTCTTAACTTATCGTAGTGTCGAGAGAGAAAGCGCTTACAAGTCTGTTCGCATAAGATTTGTAATGTTGAGGCCATCGAGAGGTTGATTTGACGGGGCAACAGGCGAGACTTTCGTGAATGCTGAGATCGTTCCATCGTGCCATGTCGTGTCGCCGTATGCTGAAAAGACAGCAGAGGCTGGCGATATTACAGGTGATAGTGATGCTTCAGATGTCCCATATGCCATGATCGGGGCCTGTGTTCCATTCATAGTATCTTCATCGGGTACTACGGACTCGAAGGCTCTAGTGCTCTCCTCTATGTCGGCCCTATTGGGGTCAAGAATCGTTATGTCTTCGAATAGTACCGGGTCAAGAGCTGAAAAATCATGGTTCACAGATATATCACTGGGTTCGATATTCGAGGTCCGTTCGCCTAGTTCCCGTTCCAGAGTCGCTATACGTGACCGCAAGGCCTTGAGCTGGCCCCTTTTGGGGCCCCTCGCCGGTCTATTAGAAGCAATGATACAAGCAGAGCCATTCTCAACACAAAAGCCACACTGGGGCCTTACTCGATCACACCGGCTTTTGCGTCGTCGACATTCTTCGCAGGCGTATCCTGGCTGCTGTCGAGTGCTTGTCATCTTGATACAAAAGGAAGGAAATCCGTGATGTTGTTGCTTTTATCCTTTAGCTTGAAGTAGTAGATACCAGACACTAATGAGAGAGCTAGCCGTTCGTTCAATATAGAAGTCGGGAGGACTGACCGCCCTGGATTTTAACACCTCACGTTCTGATATCTATACCGCAACCTAAACCCATCTTAGTGCCACCAATGTCTCCACGTATCTAGGAATTGAAGGCCCGTGTAAAGGGGGGCACCTCGGGATAGGTAATGAATACGTGTTGTTGCGTGAGGGTCTCTAATATCCTCGTGTGAAGCCTATGTAACTATATAGTATAGAAGAGGTCTTTTTGTTCCATGTCGTACGGTAATGGCAATGGGAAAAAGTTAAGTGCCTACCCTACCTTACATCGTATGGGAGCCCCAGCTCAAGAGCCAGACTCGGGACCGGTTTCAAACCTACCCTCGGCCCCGCAGATGATGACTGGAGGCGGGTTTACCAGCAGGGCCCTATGACTTACGCATACAGTGGGCTTTATTTGCCTTGCTATAGATAGGCGCGCGTTAGCCACTACTTACGACTCCATGCGTGTAGTGAGGGGGAGGGGCATGGTTACTCATCCAACTGAAACTCGGAACCCGGCTCAACAGCCGATATGGCGAAACGAGCCATACGCAGTAGACTCGGACGGCTCCGACGACAAGCACAAACTACATGGCAGGCGTGGGGGAATCTGCGTAAGGGCCTCAGGAAGGGTTTGGGTTGTAAGTAAGTCTTTCAGCTGCTGTCGCTTTCCCCATTCTATTCCTACAAGGCTTTTGTATGCGACTACTGTATTAATTGAGTGCACTTTTTAAAACTATGTAACTATTATAAGATAGAAATCATGTCACCATAAAAAGCATACTTAAGCTACACAAACAAGAAGTTATATTGACACCTAAGTAGGTGTGTTATACTGCGTGGTGTAGATAAACTTCCGGGTCTTCCGGATCTACAGTGAGGTTTCCAGCCTTAGTGAGGCTAAATCAAGCCAAAATGATTCTACTGTATCTAGGCACTACATACGTAGTAGATAGTGGTTTAATTGATTAATTACCTAGGCAGGCAAGGTGCGCGGCTAACGTAGCGATTGGCCACCTTACCTACAGGATAATAATCCTTTAACGGCTGTGCGTACGTCCGTAACATTAAAAGTGGAATGATGGGCCGTTTATGCAGCCTTCACATGATGGATTTTAAGGTACCCAATCAAACTTGCATTTAAGCAGTATACTGCGTATGCGGTTTTTATTGGGAGGCTGCATTTAGTCACGGGATACTTGCCTAACAGCCCTGGTTTATGGAGGGCCACTACCACATTCAACCGACAATAAGAATTTAGCGGGGTAAACGAACTAAATTACCGTTTATTTTCCAACAATTAATGTTCTAATTTAATTTATTTAATTGAATTAAGTTATATTTAATTGGATTAGAATATTTATTTTTTTTTCATTTAATTCTAGCATGTTTAGTGCAGTTAATACTTTGATTCTTTAGTTGAAATTCTGTTTGTCGGAGGGGTGTGGTAGTGGCCGGTATCTGTGGGCCACTACCACACCCCTCCGACAAACAGAATTTCCAGCTTTATTTATGAAAAAAAAGGCAGTATTATAATTATTATAGCTATAATACCCTTTATTTCCTTACAGTGAAATATAAGGTTGTAATTGTGGTGTATTAAGTGTAATTGTTGTAAAATAAATGGGATTTTACCCCACCTCTGATCTAATTTTTTATTGTCGGAAGTATGTGGTAGTGGCCCACCGTCCTGGTTACCTACTTAAATGTCTAAAATCCTTCGAGACTGATCAACGGCTCATTTTCTACTTTAATTATATGCCAGCCTTGTGATCGACAGTACCTACCTTTTCTTTCTTACATGTAGCGTCTAGCGTGGCACTATAGGATTATCATCCTGTAGACCTGTAGGTGTCTTACATCTTAAAACCCCAGCACAGAACGCCGGTCAAAGTGGCCGTTATCTTACACCAAGTGCGAAAGTGATATATGCAAGTCAGACGGTCAAAGTGGCCGTTGTTATTATACTCAAAATGGCCAGTGAAAGTGCAATTTTTTTTTCTTAACTTTTTTCTTTTTCTTTGAAAAAAAAAACTAAAAACTCGGTCAACAAGTTCGGTTCAAACCACCTTCCTAGATCGACAATTCCATCACACTATCCTGACCCTTTCCCCGAAATTCCTCTAGTCTTGCTACACTCCGCTCGAAGTTCCGGTAGCCCTCGAGGCTTTTGCATCATCCACTCTATAACCACAGTGGGAAGAAGCCAGGACGTATAGCTCACCATCCCAGCCTTTCCACCTCTCCAGATCTTACCTCGAGCACCATTCACTGTGTCACGTACGATGTTTGCCGCCGTTACATCTGCAGTCTCATTGGTGGGCTCTTGTAGTTCGCCACGTGCTTGCCGCTCCATGATCTTCTCAATCGACTTATACCACGAATCGTCCGGCAACCGTAGCTTTTTCTTGCTGTAGATCTCTGTCTTAACTGACCCAACCATGGCTGTCACTACCCTAACCCCCAGGGGTTCCATTTCAAACCGCAATGTTTCCGATAAGAACGTCGCGGCGGCCTTGGAACTATTGTAGATCCCTGTGCTCCGTTAGACTACTACCAACTTGACTTTGGGAGATATTATGTTTCAATCATACCTTGCCATGCTACGGGATTCGTACCACCAATCGACGAGATATTCACCATGGCGCCCTTGGCCTCCACCAAGAGGGGCGCGCATGCCTGCGCCATGGCAAGGATACCCCAGACATTTACATCGAAGATCTCTTTCCCTTCTGCGATGCTAGTATGGAGAAGCGGCTGAATAAAGCCACCGCCAGCGTTGTTGACCAGCACGTCTAAAGTCCCCCCTGTCTTACGTGAGACATGTGTGGCACAAGCTGTGATAGAAGGAGCTGATGTCACATCTAAGGGCAGTACCTCAACATTGGGTGCGTTTGTTAGGCTGCTGCATACCTTCGAAGGATCTCTAACTGTTGCAAAAACATGGAACCCGGCCTCTTGGAAGGACCTTGCGATAGCCGCTCCCAGCCCACCGGCGCTGCACCCTGTTACGAGGGCAGTCTTGAGAGGCATAGAGGTGAATTATCAGTAGGGGAACAGACAAATAAGAACGATGCTCAAGTTTTGCAGGGACATGTTTTGGATATTCTCAGAGCTCATCTTATCAGCTCGAGGTGATCAGTCTTCTTATCTATAGACAAACATGGATACGAGACGTGCTTGGACTTTCTCAAAAGGCGAGGGCTAGATTGTTTGGCCGCTTCAAGGGTGCCGAATGGCCGCCTTATCCGGAGTTTTTCGCGGAGGGAAGATTGCAACTCCGGGAGCTTCCTGAAGGGTGCTCCTGTCCTCCCGATCATCTCCGGTAAAACGAGCACTAAATGTAGTCGTATTGGGTTATAATCGAATCACCATAATAGTATTGGGTGACCTTTTAATGCGAATAAGGTTATTTGCTATCACATTGAATTTTGCCGACTTTGCACCCTTAGCCCTGGGTAATTATTAGTTTCTGGTTTGAGCCAAGATATTTTCTTAGAGTGTCTTGAGACTAAGGTACACATCAAATCGCTAATATTGAGCATCTAATTCGCAATGAAGCAGGATTTAACAAACGACAACCCAGTGGCAGAACCCGCAACCGGCGACAGCTCCAAGCTATCTGGTAACATGGACATCGACGTTGCCATCGTCGGCGGCGGTATCATCGGCGTCATGACCGCTCTCGGCCTGCAACGCCGTGGCATGCGCGTAACCGTCTACGAGCGTGCCCAGGCATGGCACGAGATGGGAGTTGGATTTGCCTTCACTGGCGTGGCACGCGAATGCATGAGGTGCCTCGATCCACGTATACTGGATTCATTGCTCCGCGTAGGCGAAGAGAACAAGCACGAATACAACCGCTATTGGGACGGATTCACCCCTAAAACAAAAGTAGAGGCCGAAGATGAAGCTAAATCACTGTTGTTCCAAGTGTCAGCACGCGACGCCGCCTACGTCGGCTGTCTCCGATCACACTTACTGCATGAGATGGCCGCACAGCTGCCTGAAGGCGTGGCGAGATTTGACAAACAGCTTGTCAGCTGTACCGATGATCAAGATAGCCTTAAGGTGAAACTTGAATTTTCTGATGGAGAGACCGTTGAGGCAGATCTCGGTATGTTTCCTTATCTTGTAGAAGACCATATCTTAGAGATGTTACTAACTTGTACGCGGCAGTTATTGGATGCGACGGCATCCACTCGACTATCCGGAAAGTGTTGCTGGGACCAGATTCCCCAGCAGCTTCTGCAGGGTATACTCACGTAGTCGCATATCGTGCTGTGATACCCGTGTCAAAAGCTAGCTCCGCTTTAGGTGAAGACAAAGCTAAAACCTCGTGTATGCATTTCGGGCCAGACGCCGTCGTGGTGTCATATCAAGTACGTTTGGTGTCTGTGTTCACCTCGCCCATCCATATAATGAATACTCATATTCACTTCATGCCATCTTAGGTCAATAATGGACTTTTTCTGAACGTATCAATTTTTGTTCATGATCCAAAGGACTGGACAGATATCGAGAAGACCACGGCATCCGCGAGGAGAGAAGAGGTGGCGGATGTGGTAAAGGACTGGGGCCCTCACATCCATGAGCTAGTCGATCTGCTACCAGAAGACCTTACTAAATGGGCCATCTTCGATACAGGTGACAATCCAGCGCCGACATATGCGAAAGGTCGCATGTGTATCGTCGGTGATGCTGCTCATGCTACTAGCCCATTGCTTGGTGCTGGGGCATGTATGGGCGTTGAGGATGCATTAGTTCTGTCAGAGACGCTTAGTACAGCGCTAACATCCGGCACTCAGATCAGCAAAGCACAAGCTGTATCAGCTGCATTGCAGGCATACAGCTCAACAAGAATAGAGCGTAGTCAATGGTTGGTACAAGCATCACGAGAGGCCGGTACTATCTACCAGTGGCGGCATCCGGTAGCAGGCCAAGACCGCGCCTCATGCGAAGCTGCTTATAGTCCACTCGCAAGGAAGATATGGGACTTTAACGTGGACAACATGGTTTCTGAGGCAAAAAGATCTTGCAAAGACCAGCTTTTGGGGGGTTTTTGATTCTGTTCTCCATTTAATTCAGGCTTTACTTGGAAGAGAAATCCTAGCCCATCGTTGACGCGGAAATGTGGACGCAAGTGCAATAGAATAAAATTTTTAAGCGGATATTGTAATTTAGAGTAACCTATGTATGTATAAGGCGAGAATTTCACGTGTATGAAGTAGTCCATGCTAATCTTTGGAAATTACTTGTAGAATATAGTAGTTATAATCACCTAGACTTCAGTGAGAAGAAAAAAGAAAGATATTTCACTACCAATGTAAATATAGAGAGCTGCTTCTTGGTTGAGAGAAAGCAAAGGGGACATAGCTAATTATTGAGGCAATGAACCTTTTTCACTGATTGTCAACATGCCCCTCGTTGTCGCTGCCTTGGCCCTAAGTACAATTGAGTTTGACATAGCAAGTTCTCGGTTTGGTAAACAGTTCATATTCCTTGAGATCATCATCCAAGCCACCCGGCAAAGGCTCAAACACGAAGTTCCATACCAGCAAAGTCGTGATCAGCTTCAATTCAAGATATGCTAGACGTTTACCCCAGCATGTCCTTGTTCCAGTACTGAATGTAAGGAATGGACCGGCATTAGGCTCAAAAACAAAATCTCCGTTGTTCTCAGCGTCTCGAAGCCACCTCTCAGGGTGAAATTCGTATGCAGGATACTCGCTGTCTCCCCAATCCCCAAGCCCATCTGATGAGTGCGCTTGAGAGGTCTTGCTGCGAAGTCTCTCATCAATTTTGCAGCCTTTTTCATGCATAGTTAAACCAGAGATTGGGAATATTAGGACCGTGCCCTTGGGCACAAGGTAACCAAGTATATGCATATCGCAGAGCGTCTCCTTCGCAACAGCCACTGATGGGTTTGCTAGTCTGAGAAGTTCTTGGATGAAAGCGTCTAGATACGGGATCTTCGTAGTAAGGATGTTTTTCATAGATGGCTGCTTGCCCATTTTGTGATCCTCAATGTATGCATTTTTCAAGAAGGCTCTGAGTTTCGCCTGCGTTTCCTGTTCACGACCTAAATATTTGACCATAAACATGAGTGTGCTATGCGTGGAATCTTGGCCGCCGACAAGATATCCGAATAATGCATCTAATAGTTGAGGCGAATCAAAGACGGGTTGCTGATCTAGGCTTTGTGCTGCAGCCGTTTCGCGCGCGACAACAAAATCAACTGCCGATTTTCGTGTAAAATGCTTCCCCTCACGATTAAGCCTTTGTATTGACCGGTCAATGAATGACCGAAGAATATTCCGCCGAGAGCTATAAGCCCTGAGCATGCTAGGTGTCAAATTATTAATTTTATGGAACAGCCAAGGGGAAGGGGTTTTAAAAGAAGCTCCAGCCGCCTCGACGAGTTTATCGAGGATCTTATGTAACTCATCTAATTCTGTCTTCGGAAAAGGAAATATGGTATCGATGTCTGAAATAGAGGTTTGCGAAAGGCTGGCGGCTCGAACATCATTGAAATGCCTGAAGGTTTCACTTTCTTCGTTTTCGGTACCAAATGCAGCTGACATCATGATGTCAAATGTGAGGCTACCCAAGTCTTGATAGGCATCAAAGGAATGGCTTCGGGCTATGCTGGCCTTTACTTTCCAGAGTTCCATAAACGCCGAAACCTTGTTATATGATTCCAACGCGTTTATCTGGAGGGAAAAGTCAGCTTTCAAGACCAAACAATGGGCTACGATTAGACTCGACTTACTTCATGTAGAAATGTCGGAGTCATCAAGTCTTTGACAAGGGTTTTCGTACCCTTGTACCTGGCGTCAAAATTCTCCATAGCGATGAAATGGTCAGGCAATACACCATTCCATGTCTGGCTATTTATCCAACCGCGGCCGAGGTCTTTGCCCCGTCTCAAGTTCAAATCTTGCGCCTCGCGAAAATCTGAAATTACGACAATGGGCTTCGAAAACGGAAGAAAATATTGGGTTATTGGTGAGTGGTGGATTTTCGCCAGATTGCTCCAGAACTTGATGGGTGACTCTCCGGCCTTCTGTAGTGCGGCGACTTCGGGAATATCACCAAGGAGTCGATGTGCTGATCTCTTGTTGTACGGAATGTCTGGGATTGGCTGTGGTAGCGCTCTCAAGTAGAGTATACATATGAGGCATACTATTATCGCCCAGGTGCTCACTGGCACAGAGAAAGCCGGTAGTTCGATAGGTATTTCTTTTAAAACTCGGATCGCCATGGTGAGCTAAAGAGAGAGATATGCTAAACGCGTTTTTGGGCTAAGTTGGTTTGCTTAAAATATTCTGTCGACTGATACTATACAAAGATCCTATGTTATTGAGGTGCTAACCCCCCAATCTGACTCCAGAGGAGTTGCAGATAGCCGATGCGGGACACTTGCTGAAATAGGCAGGTTCAAAGTGTGGGTGTGATATCAAAGCGTCTGAGCCGAAAACCGGGGGGCCTTTGGTGCCAATCGGAGTTATTATTGTGCGCTGCTATGAGTAAGAATATGGGTTGATATACACATATTCAAGGGGTATTCCATAGTGAACTATAAACCCTTTTTCCAATGAAATACCCACCGCTGCCTGCTCTATTTCCAAGTTCTACATAGCACTATTGTGCAGCTCGTAACTCTTCCTGCGTTCTCTTACACTTTGTTTACATTATCTCCAACTATTCCATAGCCGTGGCAGTCTGGTTGAGATGGCTACCGATCCCATCTTTTTGAACGGCCTCACGCCCCGTGAAGAGATCGCTGATTTACTCAATCGTTGCTGCTGGGCTTTCGATACCAACAACAAAGCCATGTGGGAATCGGCTTGGCTCGAAGACCCGGATATCACCATGGAGCTTAACGGTAACGTCCATAAGGGCTTGGGTACCATCAACAAAGAAGTTTTCGATAAGGTCTCAGTACTTGACACTCAGCACATCGTCAGTGCTATTCGTATCAACATCGTGGACGACAAAACAGCGCATATGACGGCCAGTGCACAGAATCAGCACTTCCGGCCAGGTGAAGGTCTCCCACCTACGACACCTAACTTTATGGCCGGGAGCACTTATCATATAGACGTGGTTAAAGATGAGACAGGGGCATGGAAAATGATAAGATTCGTTCTTAGGTTTACCTGGTCGCAGGGCGACTACGTAGCCCTCTTCACACCAGCTGCAGGAGCTAGTGATGAGAAGTAATTCGGCACAGAGGGCCAACTTCCATATTCTAGCAATGTTAACCAATCCTATTTTCACTCTACCAACTGTGCTCGTAGGTAGAAGGTTCTTTGCTGTGACAAGACAACCAAGTCTCCGAATGGGCTCTAGGTGTTTGATTGTTATTAAAACGAAGTTTATTAAAGTGCATTAAGAGTATTATACGAATTAATTACCTAGCTCGTTCCTCGGATTAAGAGATAAGTTTATTTCCTACCCATCTGAGCATCATAAATCTATAATAAGGGTGAGGGGAGTTAACTAACCAAAAGAAGGCTCAAAATTCGTACGATATACTCTTCTCAATATCCAAAGACTGGAAACCAGCAGCCTATGATTTCTTCTCTTGATAGTCTCATGTCTAAACCTATTGCCTACAAGTCTATTATTTTCCCCATGCTTCCTTCAACTCGTCTACCGTTGTCACATGCGACAGACTATTCAAAATCTTGTCCATCAGCATATCATGTCTAGCCTGTTCCGGATCTCCGCAGGCATCCCGTGCCACTGTCACGACATATCCTGAATCTGCGGCTGCCCATACCGTACTCAACACACACGCCGAGGTTGCCACACCACCGATGATCAAAGATTTGATTTCCCTTTTCTTCAGCTGTTCAACAAGACCAAAACTTAATAGAGCATTATAGGTACCCGGCTCGCGTCGTACCATGGTTTCTTCATTGTCGCCCTCAGTCAGCCAACCAGACGCCAGGTCAGCAACCTCATCCTCAGCGCCGGGCGTTGTCATCATGGCTTTTTGGAACCCAGTAAGTCGTGTAGAGGATTTGTGAGTCTGTAGAACATGGCTTGGGCCGCGGACGTCGATCTGGCCATGCACAACGAATATGCCATTGCTTCTTGCCCAGTCCCGCAAGGCCACGGCGCGCTCTACAGCGGATTTGAACTGCCCTGCGGGAAGGTGGGACTCAAAATGGGCATAATAGTCAACTAATAAGACTGCCGTCTGGGACGCTGTATACGCAACTGGGGAGAACGCTGCAGTACGGTCGAAAATGGCAGCTGGGGGATAGTCGACAGCCATTGTTAGGGATTACCGAGTTGAGCAAAGCTTCAGTGCTCAATGTATCATTTCTTAAATTTGAAATTATTCCTCATAATCCTGTGTGCATTTAAGGCAGCGAAATCTATATGAGGCCATTGCATCTATAGAAATGCTCTTGTTGGAGACCGGGATCAGAGAAGCTTCCGGCCGGTCGGAGTTCTCGGACTAAACGCTGCTTAGTATTTCGGAGTTATGAAGAAAGACCCGTATTTCGAGACGTTATAATAACGCGGCGTATCTCCGCATAGTTTCGCCGCTCTAGATAGATTTCTTTTTCTTCGTCCAAGAAAAAGAAGCATGACAAAGTCGCCCCGTATACTACTATACATTTATCCCACTAGCATACCGTTAAGGTGCATCGAATCAACTTTCGCTGCTAAAATACCCTCTAATTGAGTATTGAAACGATGGCCAAGAATCTGAATGATAGTAGCACCAGGTCGACGGAAACGAAACTCCGGGTCCAATAAGCAACACCGTAACTTATATCTATTGATAATAAATGTTTTAATTGCGATTAATCTATGGCGTAAATAATTTTTGTTTGCCATAATCTCTGGAAATTCCACTGCTTCTATCATACTCGACTTCTTGTTCCTTACCCCCACTAGATCAGAGTGTCCCGTTATAACCCCTTATTACAACCGATATGCCATCAATCAAAGGCCAATCTATATTAATTATCGGTGGTTCCTCTGGAATAGGTGCTGGTGTTGCAAAGTTGGCCCTCGGAGAAGGCGTCCGTGTTTCTATCGCCTCCTCCAACCCAGAACGCGTCGAGGCCGCCATTGCTACGATGAAGGCCATGTTCCCTGACGCTTACATCAGGGGCTATGTATGTGATCTGAGCAAAGACGACGTTGAGGATCGCCTCGAGAAGCTTCTCAAAGATGTGACGTCCGATGAAAATGAACAGCTGCTGGACCACATCATATATACAGCTCTAATAACCGCCAAGAAGCCTCTCGAGGAGATGAGCCGAGACTATCTACGGGATGCTGGCCAGCTTTCTCAAGTCGCGCCGCTCCTATTAGCCAAATTGGCGCCTCAGTATCTCAAACCTGGCTATACCTCTTCTCTCATCTACACGTCTGGAGCTGTGGCGGAACGACCAGTGCCGGGATACGTGCTTCCGATCTACTACGGTGCTGGCATGATCGCCGCCGTGCGCGCTCTCGCGCTGGACTTCGCGCCGCGTCGCGTCAATGTAGTTAGCCCGTACGCGACAGATACCGAGATGGGCGGTCCTGAGCCGCAACGATCAATGCTACGCAACTTTTTTGCGTCAAAAGCCTTGCTGGGGAAGGTTGGAACTCCAGAAGAAGTAGGAGAGGCGTATATTTACTTGATGAAGGATACGAACACGACTGGTCAATCAATTGGAAGTAATGGGGGATGGTTGCTGCAGTCGCCTTAATTGGGCTAATTTTCTGTGTGAAATAGATGTCAAGCAAGAGTCGTTCACTTCGGCCTGAAATCGGAATGCATAATGTAGAGTTAACTCCTAAACTTAGAGGGTATTTAGTCCGCCTATATTATAAATAAGTAAGATGGAATGCCAAGAGCTGCCAAGAACACATAACAGTATGCATCGGCCAATCATATGCGCGATAGGTACCATTTATGGAAATCGGGTTGTCGGAGACTCCGAGGTTCAATTAAGTCCGTCCGGCCATCATATACAGGGCCGAGCAATACTACGCGATACTATCGTGGCTTTATTATTGCAGAGAGTTGCCAACACGATTTCACAATACCCACACTAGTCGTGTATACGTAAAGACTGATAATTCGGCACAATACAGCTATGGTAGGGAGGAGTATTTCCCCACTGCCGCGTACTTTCGAGGGTGGTGAGTTTTTGCCTTATATTCGACAATAGGTACTTACACACGTCGTGCTGCTACGATCCCCTTTCACGGCCGTCCACATTCACACCAGCGCTAGGTACCTAGGCATCCTAGCATCCCTTGTCATTCCGGTCATTCTTACTATCATGTCATACACGAATCGTGCGGCTTGGCTTCCCTTCAAGTCTGCTAAACCACTAAAAGTCGGTTCAGCACCGTATACACCCCCCGGACCTGGGCAAATCGTCGTCCAGAACAGAGCTGTCGCCATCAACAAAGTGGATTGGGGAAAGCAGATAATTGGTGATCTCGGGCTGAACTACATAAAATATCCTTTCATCCTGGGTGGCGATGTTGCCGGTATCGTTGTGGCGATCGGGCCCGGGGTTCAGCGATTCCGGATCGGTGACCGTGTACTCGGCAGCGCTGTGGCCATATCAGAAGAGTCAAATAATCCCGCTGAAGGCGCCTTCCAAAGTTTCACAGTCATTAGGGAGCATTTGGCGGCACCGCTCCCAGACCATGTTACCTTCGAGCGGGCATCTGTACTGCCACTCTGTCTATCAACAGCGGCCTATGGCCTCTTCCATTCTGGCTCTCTTGCTCTTGGAGTACCCGAGTTACCAGCCAGTGTCAAACTTATCAACAATTCCGAACAAAGACGGGTTGTCCTTATCACCGCCGGAGCATCTAGTGTAGGGTGTTGTGCAATACAACTTGCTTCGGCAGCGGGATACGAGGTGCTGTCAACTGCATCCCCCAAGAATTTCGACTACGTTAAGAAACTCGGCGCAGAACACGTTTTTGACTATAGAAGTGCAACCCTTGTTGATGATATCCTGGCCAAATTGCCTGGTCGCAATCTGATGGGAGCCTACGCAATCGGCGAAGGTGCTATACAAACATGCTGTGGAGTCTTGAAGAGTCACAAGGGGCCCAAGAGGATGTTTGTTGCAGACGCGGGAGGGGACTTCCCAGTTCATTGGCTAGATACGCCAGTGGGAATCGCGGGTCTTGTGGTCTCTATGATGTGGTCAATGGGAAAAGCGGCATTGTCGAGGTATATGTCGGGAGTGCAAGTCAAATTCGTTGACGGCAAGGACCTGTGTGATCCCGATGGAGTAGTGGGACGCGTATATTGTGACTATCTACCACGGGCACTGGCAGAGCGGCGCTTTGTACCGGCACCCGAGCCTCTCGTTGTGGGCAAGGGTTTAGACAAGATTCAAGAAGCTATGGACAGACATCTTAAGGGCGTCTCGGCTAAAAAGGTTGTTGTTTCGCTATAGTGCGAGAATATTTCTAGTAGGAAAAGAGCTTCTCATTGGGGTTTTAACATATCTTCACTTTGATCTGTGCCGGTTATCTGGCCGTAATGTTTTAACCACAACTTACAGCTTGAAAGCGGAAGAGGTATGTCGGCCTGCGAGGAGGATCTATATTATTGCACAAGTATTAGCAATCTTCCGTTATCCCGGCCTGTGGACCTATAATGTAGTTATCGAGCCTGGCTTTCGAGCTGTTGGGTTTAGGTGCAGAAGCGTATAAAATATGAATTGGAATTCTGTGCTGCTCAACTGATTATGTGTAGTTGGGTTTTAATAGGAGCATATATACACAATATAGCTTCCAGGTAGCAGTCTACTGCCTATTATTTCTGCTGGATAGAAATGATGCTTATCCTTGATGTTGACATGATAATCGTTCTGACACTGGCTAACCATTCCCTAATAACGAAATAGGTATCGCCAGTGCATATGATTATTCCCCACTACTCTATATATCGCCGACTGAACCTTCTGATACACTAATCCCACGTAGGATATATGATGTAGCAAGGTCGGAGAAGAAAGACTCCGATAACTGGCCATGGATCTAACCAAGTCCGAGAACAGTCGCCCAAGCACTGCGGCTGTACTATTAACATAATTAATTCTTGAAAAACTCACAGATGTACACAAGTAATACAAACGAGATCATCGATTGTTCTCAGGCCTGATCTCTACCCATTTTAGTGCCTTACAAAATCTATGTCGCACTGGTAACTTCTTGCTTATCGGATTGGCACCTCCATTGGACTTCATTTCTCGTCTTTGACCACGTTTCAATATCTTATTCACGAGTTTCTACTAGGTCTGTCCTCAATTATGGAAAGTATGGCTGGACAGACTGACGCAGGAGCCGTCGACAGCGACCTGTTTCAAGACATCATATCCCAGTTCCAGGTCCTAAATGGCTATACGCATGTGTTGATCGGCTTCCAGACTGCTGCCGACTTAGATCACGACAAACTTGTATCTGACATACAACATGCGTTGGACAAACTAATCAATCAGATTCCGTGGCTCGGATGGCAAGCCGCAGAGGACGAGTCCGGTATTATGAAGCCTATGCCATGGCCAAGGGATGTAGCTAGGGAACAGGTTAGAGTGAAGAGTTGCGAGGACATCGTGCCCGCCATGGCGCAGCTTCTACGTAAAGGCGCCCCCTTCGACATGCTAGATGGCCTCGTTCTAACGCCCTGGCCCGGGATTCCTGTTCCTCACGGCATCTCTGGCCCGATGCCAATCGTCGCGTTACAGGTCAACTTTGTTAGCGGCGGTGTCATCGTAAATGTCTCCGCGCATCACAATATCATGGACGGAACGGGCGTCGTTCAGTTTTTGCGTATGCTATCTACAGTGTTAGAGGGTCACGAAGTCCCGGTGGCTGAAATCGAGCAAGCAAATCGCGACCGAAGACGAGTGGTATCCTTGATTCCACCTGGCGAGCCTGTTAAGGACATCAACCACTTACGGCGACCACCCGGGTTTGAGTTTCGAGCTCCAGCGAGCCCGGGTATATGGTGCTACTTTAGTATTGCCCTGGCGGCACAGGCTAGACTAGTCAAATCAGCGGCCGTTGCGGCCTCAGAAAATGATATACTCTGCGCCTTCTACTGGCAGCGGCTTTGTGTCTCTAGAGTGGCAAGGGGTCTTCGCCCCGACACCATCGTCAAGTTCACACGTGCAATTGACGGGCGGACGGCGATGGGGGTTCCTCCTAGCTACATGGGCCACATGGTATGCCACGCTATTACTCGTCTGCCAGTCGGCCAGGTGGCGACTCTGCCTCTGGGCCAGCTTGCACTGGCTTTGAGGCGAGACATGACAGCTGCAAATACGGCATGGGCTGTTCGGAGCTACGCTACCATCATGGCGCGAGAAAAGCCAGATCGCTCGGCGTTGATGTACGCGGGTGCGCAGAACCCAGATATCGACGCCAGTGCCACATCTTGGGTCATTGTAGCAGACCGTGGAAAACTGCATGCATTAGGGTCGTGGGGTTCCCTGTTGGGCCCCGTTCGCTTCTGCCGCCCTGCACGTACAGTACCTCTGCCTGGGTTATTCAGTCCAATGCCTCCTGAGAACGGTGTGATACCTATCCAGATGTGCTTACCAACAGATGATCTGGAAGCCCTCAAGAGGGATGCGGTATGGAAACAGTACTTGAAATTTGTAGGATAACTCGGAGTGTTTTTTTCCCTCTGCAGCTCTTTTTCATACATCAAGGAAAGAAAGAGCCGCAGGGAATATTTTGTTAAGTGCACATAATTCCATGGTGTGTACATCATGGGCTCAATTTTCTTCAACCGTCCACCTTTATATCTTAAGTGCATGCCAACAATTCATACCTGGTGTAAGAGGTAGTGGCAGTTCGTGGAAGGTAATAATGAATACTCGTTATTGCGCGTCGCGCTATGCCCACCTAACTGAGACTAGACCCGATTAGCCCCGGAGTGGCTAAGTCTGGCTTAGTCATACAGCTAGATGAGAGTATACCTACACGTTTTGCTATTGTGATGGATTTCGGCCGGACAAGAAGGTCCCCATACGAAGTAAGTAGTTAGTACTCAGGTTCAATCGCGTACGTTTTATTTAGTCGCTACATTCACCTTATTTGTTCTACTTAATTAATACTATGAAGCGGAGGGTGTAGCTTATCTCCTGGTATTCTGGGTGCGGAGTCATCCTGTATAGTTTCTTCGCCCATTTTGATATATACTAGGTACACACACTACTTGGTATAACGCATACTTTTGGGGGGGGGGGGGGATGAGCTTTTCTGGTTAGCATTCATCAAGGCTATAAGCTTTCGGTATATATAATGCAAATACAGCTTGAAGAATAACCAAGAACTACCCAATAATATAATGTAACTATTGAAATGGAGCAGTGAGACTACACCAGGTCTAATTACTGTATACTCCGAATGCAAGGAGATAAGCCATAGCCTACGCATCCAAGCAATTAGGTAATTTGTGAACTAGGGAATGAAATGACCAATTGAAGCGCAATATATTGATACAAATAAAACGACCATAACTGTCCTCCGTGATGATGTCCGTATCCTTGAAGCCAATGCTTCAAAATCTAGCGCACCACTTATACCCTTATTCCCACTATATCACTAAGCCTAGACTTACTCATAGAGGCTAATTAGCCCATTTAACCACCCTACTCTACTTCACTATATAAAACACAAAACTAAAAAAAAAACGAAAAATAATATGATCATAAGGGGTTTGGGCGCAAAGATTTCGAGCAGTATTACGTGTAGTGATATGCGATGTTGTGGAGGAGAGGTTAATACCTATCCAGCCCTAGTAGAACCATCCATACTGTGTAACACCTAGTGCCGATAAAAAGTGAAATGTATATGAATGTAAAGCGATGGGTTCGACGACCCCCCCTTTTTTTGGAACTTACTGGTGGCATCCTGCTATTGGTTGTTTCAACACAAGACTCTAGAACAAAGGAGCCTCTTTTCGGGGGCATTACTTACCGAACACCCCAGGTCCGCCGATTCAATGGACTCCGGGTCCACTTAATTTCGGTTCCGAGCTCCGGACTTTCTTTCTTTCTTTTCCCTGCCTTTACTTTCCGATCATGTCTTCATTATTCCGCCAACTGATGCCCGAATGGGCAGAATTCTCTGACAATTCGTTAAGAATAAGGACAGGGATAATGGCCGTCACATATTTCAATTCGAAGATCTTGGAACTTCAGAAGTCGGTGTCAGTACTCAGGAGTGTGCATCCGGCGAATTTATATAAGCGGTTGACATGTAAAAGAATAAATCAATGACATCGCACATCTTCCCGAACACAACTAATATTATGACCGTGTCTTTCGTCAATTAAAACGAAAAGACATATTTCTACAATAGACATTAGACTCTACCTTGGACAGAAACATCCTCATATTACCTCTTTCAATTGTATCAGCGTCACACATCATGGGGCAAGCAAGAAATGAATGGGCTAGCGAGCCTATAGCTATTATCGGGCTGAGCTGCAAATTTGCGG
Source organism: Xylaria sp. FL1777 (assembly GCA_022578965.1). Classification (NCBI taxonomy): domain Eukaryota; kingdom Fungi; phylum Ascomycota; class Sordariomycetes; order Xylariales; family Xylariaceae; genus Xylaria; species Xylaria sp. FL1777. Next base: position 10,164 of record MU400617.1, on the reverse strand, counting down.
GTGATGCGACAAATACAGATAAGTTTTGGAAGATGCTCGCGGAAGGTAGAAGTGGTTGGGCTGAAATTCCCTCCTCGCGGTTCAATACGAAAGGGAATTATCACCCAAACCACGAGAAAGCAGGTACAGTAAGTAACAGGCTTGCATCAGATAGTACTATCAGTAATCTTCAGATTAACTTTGTTTGTCTAGATACATGTCAAGGGAGCACACCTCATAGAAGAGGACCCAGGGTTATTCGATGCCGCCTTCTTCAGTTACTCGGCGGAGACCGCATCAGTAAGTGGGCAAAATGGCATACAAGTCAACACTGAACTACTACTATAAGGTAGCGACTAACGGAAATTAACAGACAATGGATCCTCAGTTTCGGTTGCAGCTGGAATCTGTCTACGAGGCCTTAGAGAATGGTAGGACAACTCCTTTTTATTATTTTTCTGGCTTCTTACTCTCTGAATCACAATGGCCTTGCTCACAGATAATAAATAGCCGGCCTTCCTTTATCTCGGATTGCAGGCTCAAACACATCAGTTTTTGCCGGCATCTTCTCACACGACTATCGCGAAACGCTGACCCGCGATGAAATGAACTTCCCCCGGTTCTTGCAGACCGGTACAGGCTCGGCATTTGCATCGAATCGACTCTCGCATTTTTTTGATTTCCAAGGTGCTAGTATGACGGTAGACACGGGCTGTTCCACGGCTCTGGTTGCACTACACCAGGCCGTACAGAGTTTACGTTCCGGGGAGGCCGATATGTCTGTCGTGGGCGGGTCTAATCTCATGTTAGCGCCTGATATGTTCATGGGTTTGGGTTCTGTTGGGTAAGTAGAGATTATTCATGTTCTCGCGTCACTTTTAGGATCGGATTTTGACACTAGTGTAGTTTCCTTTCTCCCGATGGCAAGTCTTACGCATTTGATGCCCGCGCCAATGGTTATGGACGTGGTGAAGGCGTGGCCACTCTTGTAATTAAGCGACTAAGTGATGCACTAGCAGCAGGTGACGCAGTACGGGCTGTCATTCGCGAGACGTGTCTCAACCAAGACGGCAAGAGCGAGACCATCACATCTCCCTCCCAAGTGGCCCAAGAGGCGTTGATGCGAGACTGTTACCGGCGGGCCGGGCTCGATCCGCGCAAGACCCAATACTTTGAAGCACACGGCACTGGAACGCCAATGGGAGATCCGATCGAGACAGGTGCCGTGGCCACCGTTTTCCGGCACGGAAGGAGTAAAGAAGATGCTCTATTGATCGGATCGGTGAAAACCAACATTGGCCATACTGAAACAACGAGCGGCCTAGCTGCCGTGATCAAATGTGTACTCGCAATGGAGAAAGGGATGATCCCACCAAGTATTAATTTCGAGACACCAAATTCCAAGATCAAATTCGACGAGTGGCGTTTGAGGGTAGTTACGAAGCTGGAGCAGTGGCCTCGAGGTGCGCCGGGTGAGATCCGCCGCGCTTCGATCAACAATTTCGGCTACGGTGGTACTAATTCTCATGTTATCTTGGATGATGCCCAGTCATGGGTTCCGAATACTGGTGGCACTACGAAGGTCAACGGTACTAACGGATACGTGAATGGACAAGCTAATGGGCATGCACCTCTCCCTGTTGTATATAGTACCGCGGGTATCCAGTCGAAGGTGCTTATGTTCAGCGCACGGGATGAGCAAGCCTGCGAGCGCATGGTATCTAATTTGAAAGAGTATTTGGAGCAGAAAAGGGAAACGCCCGAAATCGAGTCCCAGAAGCTGTTGGAACGAATTGTTTACACACTTGGAGAACGACGTACCGTGTTTCCCTGGGTTGCAGTTCATCCCGTCCCGTGCACTTCAGGCCTGGATGGACTTATTGAAGCACTTGACTTACCTGGATTTAGGGCAACTCGAACTTCACGCAGTCCTCGAATTGGCCTAGTATTTACTGGCCAAGGCGCACAGTGGCATGCTATGGGACGCGAACTAGTCGGCGCATATCCTGTCTTCAAGATTGTAATCGAAGAAGCCGAAGGACACCTACGTGAGCTTGGGGCTAATTGGTCGCTCCTTGAGGAGCTGTCGCGGGATGCTAATACTTCCCGTGTTAACGATACGGGTCTGAGTATCCCGATATGCGTGGCTCTACAAATTGCACTCGTGCATCTATTACGGTCGTGGGGTGTCACACCATCCGCCGTCACGGCTCACTCGAGCGGCGAGATATCGGCCGCATATACAGTAGGCGCTATCAGCCTTCGTCAGGCTATGGCAATCTCCTATTATCGCGCAGCTTTGACGGCGGACAAAAGCCTACGTGGACCCGTTCAGGGTGGCATGTTAGCAGTTGGGCTAGGTGAAGCCGAGGCGCAGGACTACCTGGACCGAATAGGAGACGACAATGGAAAGGCCGTCGTCGCTTGCGTCAACAGCCCGGCGAGTGTTACAATCGCCGGTGACGTCACGGCAATTCAGAAAGTAGAAGATATGGTCCAAGCGGATGGTGTGTTCGCGCGCCGCCTCAGGGTTGATACAGGCTATCATTCGCATCATATGTCTCCCGTGGCCGCCCCATATTTGAAGGCTCTTCGCGCTCTCCCCCCAGACATGACAGGTGAGTCAATGCTGGATAAGATTGCCTTTTCATCGGCCGTGACAGGCGACCGCATAAGCGATGCTGTAGAGATTGCAGACCCACGACACTGGGTTGGTAGTCTTGTACAGCCTGTCCAGTTTGTCGATGCTTTTGCAGACATGGTGCTCGGTGACATGGATCCGACGGGCTCGAGCATCGACATGGTCATCGAAGTTGGCCCACACTCAGCGCTGGGAGGGCCTATCAAGGAAATTTTATCGCAACTTGAATACGAAGGTCTCCAAATTCCATATTATAGCTGCCTTGTCCGCAACACCAACGCGCACGACAGCGTACAGTTATTAGCAGCAAACCTCATTCGTGAAGGATTGACAATCGATATGGCAGCTGTCAACTTTCCGCACGGCAAGGCGTCGCATATTAGCGTGGTGACCGACTTACCCTCGTACCCGTGGAATCACAAGAATAAGCACTGGGTCGAGCCGCGGTTTGCCCAAGCCGTTCGGACACGCGACCGGCCGCACCACGATCTCTTGGGACTATACATGCCGGGGGCGAACCCCGACGCTCCCGTTTGGCGGAACGTAGTACGAGTCACTGACTTACCCTGGCTTCGTGATCACGTAGTCCAGGGAAATATTCTCTACCCCGGTGCCGGCTTTGTGTGCCTAGCGATCGAGGCTATGAAACAGCAGGCGGAATTCTCGGATAAGATGAGCGATATATCTGGCTATAGGCTACGCGACGTAGACATCTTACAGGCTCTCGTAGTTCCTGACACCGCAGAGGGTATCGAGATTCAGACATGCCTCAGGCAAGCGGGAGACAAGATCATGGCCACAAGCGGATGGATGCACTTTTCTGTTTTCTCTGTGACCTCGGACAACCGGTGGACTCAGCATGCCCAAGGTCTTATAAGCTATGAGCTCGCGAGCTCACCCAGTGCCGTCGATCCGAAGGGTATAAGCCGCGACATGATAGCAAGTATGGCAGGAATAGCCCACATGCGAGGTATCAACCCAGGTGATATGTTCGCCACATTGCGATCTCTGGGAATCAGTCATGGGCCCAAATTTCAGAACATCTCTGACATTGTGCAAGCGGGTAGAGTGCCGCGCTCTGTGGCGCAAATGTCGGTGCCCGATACATCTGCGGCAAACGATTTGCCACGTGAACACTTGATCCATCCAACGACTCTGGATTCCGTCGTCACCGCTGTCTACTCTGCCCTTCCGGGAGCTGGAGAGCGAGAAGATAGTGCCAAGGTGCCTCGATCGATCGAGCGGTTGTGGATATCAAGCGGCATCCACCACGAGCCCGGTACTCGCTTGAAGTCTTTCAGTGTCCTCACTCACAATGATTCGCAAGGGCTAAATGCCGACGTCTGTGTAGTTGATGGCGCGAAGCTTGCTCACCAGAAGCACGATCCAGATGTCCCTCCCCTGATTACGATACAAGGCTTTCGATACCAGTCACTCGGACGTGGGGCCGTGGGAAAGGAGGCGAAACCCTGGGAGAAAGAGATGTTCAGCAAAATCGAGTGGGCTCCCGATCTATCTCTAGGTCTGCCGTCAACACTGGAGGCAGTTAGGAAGCAGCTCAGCCGGCCTGAAGATGTGATTGAGAGTGGTATCCTGCTCGATCTGCGCAGAGTCTGTGTTTATTTCATGCAAGATGCTCTGGCTACGCTCACCTCCGCGGATATTGCTCAGCTCGAGCCGCACCACGTGAAGTTTCACAGATGGATGCAGGACCAGCTACAGCTTGCTAGAGAGGGTCGGCTGGGTCCTGAGAGTGCTTCATGGATGAACGATGACGCGGAAGAACGCAAGAAGCGCGTCGCATTGGCCGCTACACAAAGCACAGATGGTGAGCTTGTATGCCGCTTGGGGCCACATCTTGTGGAGGTACTGCGTCGCGAACGAAGCCCGCTAGAATTGATGATGCAGGACAAGCTGCTCTACAAATACTATGGCGATGGTATCAAGTCGGAGCGATGCCAGGGTCAATTTGCAGCACTACTGAGAGCAGTGGTACATAAGAATCCCCGCTCCCGTGTTCTAGAGATTGGGGCTGGCACCGGTAGTGCTACTCGGGCCATGCTCAAGGAACTAGGAACGCCCGAAGAAGGCGGTCCTCTTGTAGAGAGCTGGCACTTCACGGACGTGTCTTCGGGATTCTTCGAGGCGGCGCGAACTGAGTTTGCAGCCTGGGGTGACATCCTGGAGTTCGATCGACTTGATATTGAACAAGACCCAGCAATGCAAGGCTTTAAACTTGGTAGTTACGACATCGTGGTCGCGTGTGAAGTTCTGCATGCAACAAAGAATATGAAGCAGACAATGGCCTACGTGCGCAGCCTCATGAAGCCCGGAGCTAAGCTCCTATTGATGGAATGGACACAGGATCAGCTCGATGTCCAATTCTCCTTCGGCCTCTTGCCTGGCTGGTGGCTTAGCGAGGAGCCAGAGCGTAGGAACACGCCTTCCCTTTCCCTCGAACTTTGGGACGAGATTCTCAAGGGCGCCGGATTTACTGGAGTCGATGTACGAATTCGCGACTGTGAAAGTGACGACATGTACTCGGTCAGCACAATCATGTCTACGGTAGCGCCGCTATATGCGCCAAAGTTGGCGTCCGAGGACATGGTTATAATCATCAGCAGTAAAGCGCCTCCCGCAACTCCGTGGCTGGATGCGTTGCAAGCATCCATTGCTAGAATTGCGGGCGGCCCGCCGCCTGTCGTACAAACCCTCGAGGACTCGGCAGGAACCACCTACAACGACAAGGTATGTATCTTCGCCGGTGAAGTGGGCAAGTCCATTCTCCATGGTCTCGACAACGAGAGCCTTGGTGGAATCAAGAACATGGTCACTTCGTGCAAGGGCCTCCTCTGGCTTACGCGTGGTGGAGCTGTCGGCTGTGAAGATCCGGAGCAGAGTCTTGCCCCAGGATTCCTTCGGTCATTGCGAAACGAGTACGTAGGCCGCCGTTTTATGACCATGGATCTCGACCCTCAGGCACTATTATGGAGTACTGTGTCTGTCTCGTCCATTGTTCAAGTGCTCATCGCTGGCTTTGACAGCACTAACGATTTTTACTTGGCTGACGATAACACGCCTGAGGAGTTCGAGTATGCTGAGCGTGAAGGAATCGTGCTTGTAGCCCGTCTCTTTAAGGATGTGGATCGCAACAAGGCTGTGAAACCTGATGCCGTCGACTTTGGTGCGGTGGATGATATCTCAAAGGAACCATTCTTCCAGGCAGATCGGCCTCTATGCATGCAAGTCGGTATTCCCGGATTGCTCGACACGGTGGCTTTTGGCGACGACGAATGGGCGGCAGCGCACCTGGAAGGCCCGTTTCCACCTGATATGATAGAGATTGCGCCCGCGGCGTATGGCGTCAACTTCCGTGATGTCATGGTGGCAATGGGTCAGCTCCGAGAACGTATCATGGGGATGGAATGTGCAGGAGTCATCACTCGCGTGGGTAGCGAAGCTGCTGCGCAAGGGTTTACAGTTGGTAACCGAGTGATGGCTATGCTCCTTGGCCCATTCAGTAGTAGGGCACGCATCGTCTGGCACGGTGTAACGCACATGCCTTCTGGCCTAACTTTCGACGAAGCAGCATCATTGCCTGTGATATTTGCGACGGCTTACATGAGTCTCGTCGAGATTGCTCACCTCGAGGCGGGACAATCGGTGCTGATCCACGCCGCCGCCGGAGGTGTTGGGCAAGCTGCCGTCATGTTGGCGAAACATCTCGGTGCTGAAGTCTACGCAACTGTTGGATCCCAGGAGAAACGTGAGCTCATTATGAATAGATACGGTATCCCAGCCAGCCGCATCTTCAATAGTCGCGATATGTCCTTTGCGCAGGGTATCCTTGCTGCTACAGGAGGGCGTGGTGTGGATGTAGTTCTCAATTCACTCGCTGGGCCACTGTTGCAAGCCAGCTTTGACATTCTTGCGCGATTTGGTCATTTTGTTGAAATTGGCAAACGTGATCTGGAAGGTAATAGTGCGCTAGAGATGGAGACATTTTCGCGACATACTTCCTTCTCGGTGGTTGATCTCGTACAGATGCTCCGTCACAGAGGTCCTCGCATGAACCGCACTTTGCGCGAGGTAGCTCGTCTATTTGAACAGGGCGCGGTGGCTCCAGTGCACCCAATCACGGCATACCCAATGGCTGATGTTGCGAAGGCTTTCCGGCTGTTGCAAACCGGCAAGCATCTAGGGAAAATTGTGCTTTCGCTGGGCCCAGAGGAGCGAGTACCGGTCCTTCCCCGAATCTCCAGAACTCAGCTCGCCTCCGACGCGTCGTATTTGATCGTTGGTGGCCTCGGTGGTCTCGGTCGTTCCGTAGCACACTGGATGGTTGACCACGGTGCTAGAAATCTCATTTTGCTGTCGCGAAGCTCAGGGACTGTCGAAAAATCGAAAGCCTTCATAGCCGAACTCGAAGAGGCGGGCTGCAGTGTCAAGGCCGTTGGGTGCGATGTCACTGATGGTAATAATCTGACCACGACGCTTGACGCATGCGAGAAAGAAGGGCTACCACCCGTCCGGGGAGTAATCCAGGCCGCCATGGTAATCCAGGTCAGTAAATCCCTATACCCCAGGTGTAATAGTTCTGACAGGTATGCTGATATGCCGCCACCCGTTTAGGACTCTGTCCTGGAACACATGACTATAGCGCACTGGAACGCGTCTCTGCCACCGAAGGTTAGAGGCACATGGAATCTCCACACCCAGTTCTCCCAGCCCGGATCGCTCGATTTCTTCATCATTCTGTCATCCCTCATAGGCATCGTCGGTCTCGCCAGTCAAGCCAACTATTCAGCTGGTGGAGCTTACGAGGATGCGCTGGCGCGATGGCGCGTCGCTCAAGGGCTGCCCGCTGTCTCTGTTGATCTTGGGGGCATTAAAGGTGTCGGACACGTTCAGGAAACTGCAGGAGTTGCAGCTCGTCTCGTCCAGGGGGGTCACTGGCTACTGTCCGAGAAGCAGGTTCTTGATGCGGTCGAGACTGCTATTCGGCAGCCCACAACACCGCAAGTGGTAACGGCAGTGAACGCTGGTCCCGGACACCACTGGGACTGCCACGGGGAATCTCAGATGGGGCGCGACGCACGTTTCCTGCCCCTGAAGTATCGCCAAGTCAAGGCACAGGCTGGAGGTGACAAGAAAGCGGGGTCGCTCGTGGTGGCATCGCTCGCCGAGAGGCTTGCGGAAGCATCGTCTCATGAAGATGCAGCACATCTGGTGGGGAAGTCTATCGCCACAAAACTAGCCGGCATCTTCATGATTGCATTGGCGGATATCGACCTTGCTAAGCCGCCATCTCACTACGGTGTCGACTCGCTTGTGGCGGTGGAATTGCGCAACATGTTGGTGTTGCAGGCTGCCGCAGAAGTGTCCATATTCAACATCCTCCAGAGCCCATCACTAGCAGCGCTGGCCGTGGATGTGGTGGCTAAGAGTGGACATGTTCAATTGAAAGCTTAATACAGGGACATTCAGGGGCCATGGTGGATGCTATACTATAATATTAAGACGTAAAGATATCGCAGGTGTAATGTAAAAGTCAAAGTAAAGCAGATTCAAAAAGACTCAGTGAAGCCAATTGATTGCCTTGGCAATAATAGCCTATAGTGCAATCCATATACGGTCTAGTGGCCCGGCAGGCACAACGTCGGGCCGCCCGCAGTCTGCAAAAAGCAGTGCTGCGAGCTGGATTCACGGATGCTGGCGTAGGTGCCTACCTTTGCTGTCGCTGTCGTCATCGGAGTATGTATCCCTTCCGGTGAATTGCGTCGTGCGAATGATTCCCTTTTCAACACCAGCGGAGGTCGTTTCCTCCACCTCTGTTGCTCCATTTCTATCCACCTTGGGTGTCAATATGATCACGCAAGCCTGAGGGTAATACCACTTCAACAGCAATAGCAGCGACGTTTTTTTAATCTGGCGCATTACCTAAAGTGCTATGCAAAGCGGTAGATGGGATTCGATTTCCATTTCAGAACGGAAGTGAGATACCTGGTAGCAACTTGACAAGTTGTCGATATCTTTGGGCTTGTATTAAGGAACCCCTTCGCATGTCCCCGCTATTATAGGCACCGCATGTAAAATCATTTTCCAGGACCTTCCAAATATGATCTCGAGGTGAAAGATTCGCTACCCCAGCCTCTCATAACCTTCTCAACAGGCTCACGGGGATACCCCGGAAGGGCCATGGCTTAAATGGAGTTGATCGCCGCTTTGGCGAAGACGCTCTGATATTACGATAAACCTTGGTCGGGTGGGCTGCGACAAAACTGGAGAGTTTCGTATATATCAACTCACAATGGGCCATGGTGAAAATCATCCAGACATAATTGCTAGTATTTACTTTAGCCGTGAAAGGGATAGCGTAGGCCAAGATAGCTAGGATTAACCATAGCTTACATAGATAAGAAGATGGTATTATCCGGCTAATTTTACTGTAGCTGGGTCATGATTTATTATTAGAAAGTAAGATTCGTATTCTGAGATATAAAGTCAATGTTTTCTTTTGCTCTCTTGTCTTATTTTCTTCGGGTTTCGTCAATTCTACTGATATAATACACCTCAATCTTCATACCCCAAGATTCAGAAGCACCGATTCCCCTATACGACCCAACGGAAAAACAATGTTGTCCCCTGCCGCCCTCATCTCCGCTTTCACGCCGGTCCTCCTGGGCATAGCTTTAGCACCATCTACCGCCTTGGCGCAGGACGGGAACTTCTTTGTCGGCTGTTGGTCTGTCGACGGTAGCCCTAACGCCCGCTGCTGCCAAGACTACACCTCGCTCCCCGGCGGGAATTATACCGGTTTCCACTGTAGTGGAGCTTCGGTGTCCGAGGATTCCTCTATCCTGTATTGTCCAACGCCAAATTATTATAAAGACGGTGCAATTTGGCCGGCTTGCTGCCAGAAGGTGAGTACTGGGTCACGCTCATCAATAGATTGTTTTTTTCATCTCCATATAGCTAACAGGGCATTTGCATTTCTAGGTCGCACCTAGCAACATGACGGCCTTAGATGGCATGGGCTACCAGTGCACTCTGGAGGGGAACTCTAAAAACCAAGTTTGGCCCTAGAAAATCGCGGTTAGGCATGCTGAGACAAGTTAGTTATATAAAAGTATATACAATTAGTCCTGTTTACTTAACCTTTGGAGTCCCCTAATATGTCTTAGATTAGCGAGGGTTCACTTAGATCTTGCAATTTATCATTAAAGCGGCATTCTCGTGCAGCTATGAAATCATTGACATAGAGGGACTAATTAGCATCTCTTGATCATCTATACTAGGGAGGTGCGAATCCACGAGTTCGGGTAGTAATTTATAGTAATTTAATCCTGGTACGATTATATATCGCAACCCATTGTACAGATGGAAAATTCTTCCCTTTGGGAATTCTGCTACCATCGAGCAAGAAACAGTCCCTATGCTGACCTATAATCAAGTAGTTGTTTCAAGAGCGGGGGGGGGGGGGGGGGGGGGGGGGGGGGGGGGGGGGGGGGGGGGGGGGGGGTGGGGGGGGGGGGGGGGAGGGG